>JANSTR010011903.1:0-13920 GCA_025434805.1 Antipathozoanthus remengesaui | reverse complement strand
TGTTCTATTGATAATTTCAACCAAATCAACCAAAACCGGTTTAGGTTGAAACGGTTGATCCCAATAGAACACGCTCTTAGAGTCTGTATAATTAAACAGCTCAATAATTTTTTGTTGAGGGAGAACTGGGAGCGGGGGGAATCTCAAACATCAATTCTAAATAAGGCAAATATTAGCATTGTATTATTTGCTGATTTATTTTGTTGAAGATTTTTTTAAAAATAAAAAACAGTTACCTACAAAGTGAAATAGTGAATGCCTCTTTGCCGGACAATAATAAGCCAAAATTATTTCATTTTTCGACGCTGGCGCTGACATGCTTTGGGTGATTCTCCTAGCTTTGTTCGCACAAAAGTTTGTATTATTATATTGAAAGTGTATCCATCCACACTATTTTGTAATCCGTGATAGAGGTTGATCAGTTGAAGCTGCTGTTGCGGCAGCGATTGGGGGGTAATTAAAGACCGGGGGTCCAAATCCGCGCGGGGGACCAACCTTATTCCCAGGGCTTTTCTCTAGCAAAATGGAGGGTCGACCCTCCATTTTGCTAGGGAAAAGTCCTGGGGGATCTAAAACCCGCTTTTATAACGGAGGTGGAAATCTATTATTTGTAAATATTGAGTTAACCTATATGCCGGTAAATCCATTATTTACAAACAACGAGGTTTACCTTTATTCTTTAAAAAATTCCGTTTTTCATAATTTAGATTAAAGTTCGAATTTTTATGTAAATTCATTATTTATAAGCTTAAATAATCTCGCCCAGCGACATTTAAATTATCAAACCATAACTGCAATATGGCATAGTCATTAGTCAATTTACTACAGAGGCAATGAAATTTTTCCATGGAAACAAACTGACATCTCGCGTGTTTTCCTCTTTTTCAATCACATCTCAGTCCGATTGAAAACTGGAATAACATATAATAAAATCAACCAAGGGTTGACGAAAACAATTTTCTGCGCCGTAAGGTTGGAAGAAAGCTGATCAATTCGCGTCAAAACCACTCAAAGGAGTGGTAACTACACAAGAAACTTGAGGTAAACGATGAATTTTATTTTTTTTCATAACATTAAATATTGTAATTACTTAAAATCGCGAAATGTAACCCGGACACCAAATTAATTATACAAACTTGTAGCTTCCAACAAGCACCTGTGATATTAGGACGGTTTGAGCAACGAGGACGGCACGTCAACGAGAACGGCTGCTGGGTTTTTAAAAGTTCTCTGTTTGTCTATAAATGGTAAAAATTTAAAGCCGTAGTTTTTGAAGCCGAACGAAAATTGTATTAGTTTATATTTCTTCTTCAAAAATTGAGCTTTTCGCGTTCAGCTGTTGAAAAATGTGCAGCTGGTAGCCCGGTTGCATTCCAACGCGCGGTTATTCTGTATTCTGTAATTAAGCGCATTGTTTTGTACCGTTCTCGTTGACGTTCCCGTCGTTGTTGCATAAACTCTCTTCTATTTTTTATGACTATGGAGTGTGTCAAACCACATGGAAAACACAAAGGGTGTGTGGAAGGAGGCGAATAAAGAACCCTCGGTGATGCAAGTTTGGATGTTATGTTTCAGAAACGGTTGGCCAATTCAGAAGTTACTTGATGTCGTCCATGAGCTGGTGGAAACTGTGAAAGAACTGGTTTCGTCCTGCCAAAACTGATGGAGAAGTTTTATTGGAGTCTACTCATTGTAAGAGCACTTGGGCCGCTGAGAAATTCGAATAACATTTGGAAAAGAGATGGTGAAGATGGTTTGAACGAAAGTGTGTGGCATTCAAGACTGGGCTTCTTTTGGATAGTTACGACAGAAGGTAAAGTTTTATTTTTCCTTGTACGCAGCTTGTTCATTAGTTTTAGGCATTCATAGTTTAGCTATAAATTTTAACACATTGGTTTTGTTCCAGGTTTACTATGGTTCTGTACGCAGGGATGAGGGAAGGGACGTACAAGGCTCTGACTTGGTCAGAAAAGAAATTACCAGACTCCAGAAGATAAATTCGATGAAAGAAATTCTAGGAAATGGGACCCGTTGACCGTTGTGGAAGGTGAGAGCTAAGTATTAAATGTGGCATACTACTATGATAGCACATTGAGTTTGGCTTCGAAGCTGTGAAACAAATAGGAGTGTTCGCTTGAATAATTTTGAAACTGGCTATAAACCAAATTCGGTGTGTTGAGGAACTGAGTGTATCAAAAACGTGAATGTCACGTCAAATCCCGCTAGCAAAGAGAAAATGATGGACTTCGCTTTTTATTTGTAAGAACAACTTAGTTTATAAAATTATAACAACGAAACTCAAATCGACCCAAAAATTAAGAAAAAGCTAAAGCTAATAACAATTTGAGGCTCGGCTTCAGATTCCTCAAGTTTTTACCGAACATTGAGTTGGTATAAGTCACGAGATGTGAGTCACGTCAATGAGTCAATGAGTCAATGAGCCATGAGTCAAGTTATGATCAGGTCAGCGGTTTTCAAATTCAAAATGGCGGACATAACATTGCAAAACTTCAGTTCAGTGGTTCGCAAATTAATCTTAATAGACAAACAAGTTGAGAGGTTGAAATTATTCAAAGGACGCTAGTTACAGTAAAATATCTTGGAATTTTCTTACTGAAATGTGCTGAAAAAGACGGGCGACTGCCATCTCTTGATCATAAGACAATTAATTAACTCGGAACTGATCGATCACCACCACTGAAGTTGTACAAAGAGACTTAACTGACCGGGATATCACTTGTTATGCTGGAAAATATGTGGTTTGCAAGTCCCTGCTAATAAACTGAATCCGAGCTTTCTTGTTTCTTTGCACTTGTACTTCAAATTCTGGTTCAAACTGAACAAACGACTGAAACAATGATGGGAGCGCGTCACTCAACATTTGGTGCCAAAAGTTGTCAATTTCCCGCCTTTGACAGGCAGTTTGCCTGACACATGCACGCCTGCCATTTGTTTATCTGAACTTCAGTTTGTTGATGAAACAGCTGAGAAAGAATAAAAATCGAGTAAAAGTTAGGGAAGTCCTCCATAATCAATAAAGGTCATGTTGTGACGTCACTTCTGTGCTTTATGTAAAAATATAAACATCACCCCAGCCAATCAGAATGCACGTTATATCTGCTTTACTTTATAAACTGCAATAATAAACCCCTGCTTTAGAAATATAATTAAATTTTTTAACAATTAAACTCCTAAAATTGCAGTAAATCTAGATTATACAATATTGGGATAATAAAATAGTTGTTATAGTGCGCATAATTCATAAAATGTTCAACTGAGAGCATTACAACAAAGTTCTTACAACCAAAAATGTATATATTGTACTGTATGTATGACTAGTTTTTGCCAGAATTAGGAGCTAGAAACCTATCTCCGTATAATCAGTGCCATCCACGAATGCCACGATCTAACATCAGACAGCTCTAGATGTTGTGCAGTTGTTGACGCTGTATGCCTGACTGACTTCTGTTGACGCTGTATGCCTGACTTCACTTTGCTAAGAGTCAATGCCTGTAAATATCAAAATTCAGCCGGGTCTCAAAAAGTTTGCATTTTTGAACATGTGTTGTCCAAATGACCTCTGTGGTTACAATACATGCGGCGGATCTAGGGGGAGGGTACAGGGGGTGTGCACCCCCCTGAGATGACCTGCGGCTTTCTAATACAACTGGTATTCTGCAAAAAAACAGTCAGTTATGCCATTCCTTAGTGGTGCACCCCCCTAAAAATCCTAGATCCCCCCCTGTATTACACTTTTGTTTTGTCTTGGAATTTAGACTAATGTGAGTAGCCTTTCATGTAAATTGTCTGTCTGGTGGTCAGTAGGTCCTTTTTTTACTAACCCAGCACCAATTGTTACTAGTCCTAGACTAGTGGACTACTGCCAGTTTCAATCACTGCCTCCTTATGTATGAGTCCTTCTTCTGTGTGAGTCTTCTTCCTATGTGAGTCCTCCTCCACTTTGAGTCTTCCTTCCCATTTGTGAGTCCTCCTCCTGTCAGAGTCCTCATATTCTGTGAGCCCTCATACTCTGTAAGCCCTCCTCCTCGGTGAGCCATACTCTTGCTGAGTGGGTCGTCCTCCTGCGTAAGTCCATGTCATCCTATTTGACTTCTCGGTGAATTTTCGTAATACTCTGTGAACCCTCCTACTATTTTTGAGTCCCCCACTTTTAGTATCTCTCCTCCCCTGTGATTCCCCCTCCTGTGTAGGTTCTCCTCCCTGTGCCCTCCTCCAATGTCAGCTTTTCTAGTCTGTAAATGATCCTTCCCCCTTTGAGTCCTCATTCTCCCTTCTGAGTACTCCTCAACGCATGTGAATCCTCTCCTCCCCTGTGGGACAGAAACCCTTTTGTAAGACATCCTCCATGTGAATTCTCCACCCCTCTGACTCAACCTCTTCTGTGACTTTCTTTCTCCTATTACTCCTCATCTGTGAGTCGCAATTTCCTGTAAGTTCCCCCACATGTAAGTACTCCCAACTTTGAGTCCCCCTCCCCTGTGAGTCCTCATCTCCTGTGAATTCTAGCCCGTGAATCCCCCTCCCCTGTGATACTTAATCCTATGTGAGTCATTCAACCTTGTGAGTCCTCCTCCCCTGTGAATCCTCTGTCCCTGTTAATACCCCTCCCCGGTGAGTTGTCCTCTTCTGTGAGACCTCCTACACTGTGAATACTCCCCAACTGTGAATCCCCTCCCATGTGAGTCCTTTACCCCTGTGAATTCTCCTACCTTGTGAATACCCCTCCCGTGTGAGTAGACCTCTTCTAGAGATCTATCATACCCTGTGATTTCTCCTCCAAGATGAGTCATCCTCCCCTATGAGTCCACCTCTCCTGTCAGTCCTTCTCCGCTGTGAGTTCTCTACCTTTGTGACTCGGCCACTTCTGTGAGTTTCTTTCTCATATTAATCCTCCTGATCTGTGAATCCACCTCTCATGTCAGTACTCCTCACTTTGTGTCCCCCTCCCGTTTGAGTCCTACAACCTCTGATTCCCTCTTCCCATGAATAACACTTCACTGTGACTCCTTCTCTTCTGTGAGTCCTTCCCTGTCAGTCCTTCCCTGTGAATACCTCTCCCCTGTGACTCGTCCTCTTCTGTGAAACCTCTTCCCCTGTGAGTACTAATTCAATCTGAATCCTTCTCTCAGGTGACTCCTCCAACCTGTGAGTCCACCTCCTTTGTTAATAGACCTCCACTTTGAGTCCTCCTTTTCTGTGAGTCCCTCTTCCCTGTGAATCCTCCTACCTTGTGAATTCCACTCCCTATGAGTCGTCCTCTTCTTTGACACCCTTTCCCCCTGTGACTTCTCCCATGTGAGTAGCCTTCCATTCTGAGTCAAATTACTCTGTCTATCCTTTTCGCCTGTGAATCCTCCGCCACTGTGACATACTCTGTTCTGTAACATTCTTCTTCCTATTATTCCTCATCAACTGAGAGTCCATCTCCGATGTCAGTTCTCCTCACCTTGAGTCCCCCTCTCTGTGAGACCTTGCAATTGTCTCCTGTGAATTCTCTCCCGTAACTTCCCCTCCCCTGTAAGCGTTCCTCCTATGTGAGTCGTCCACCCCTGTCGGTTTTATTCCCCTGTCAATACTCCTCCAACTGTCAGACCTCTTTGATTGTGTATTCTCACCCCTTCGACTTGCCATCTTCTGTGAAACTTCGTCCTTTGTGAGTACTCCTACAATGTCAATCCTCCTCCCACGTCAGTCCTCCAACCTTTGAGTCCTTATCCCCTGTAAGTCGTCCTCTTCTGTGAAACCGCGTCCCTTGTGAGTACTCCTCTACTGTGAATCATCCTCCCAACTGAGTCTTCCAACCTGTTAGTCCCCATGCCCTGTGAAAAGTACTCCAGTGTAAGTCCTTAACTTCTGTAAGTCCTTCTCTCCTTTTGAATTCTCGTTCCCTGTGAATACTTCACCCCTGTGAGTCGTCCTCTTCTGTGAAACCTCCTCCCTTTGATTACTTGACCAATGAGAAACCTCCTCTCATGTTAGTCCTCCAAACTGTAAGTTCTACTACACTGCGAATAGTTTTCCACTGCGAGTCTTCCTTCTCAGTGAGTCTTCCTCCCCTGTAAATACCCCTTGTAAATACCCCTCCCCTGTGAGACCTCCTCCCCTGTGACTTCTTCCATGTGATTCGCTATCCTCTTTAAGTCAGCTTCTTGTGTCAGCCCTCTTCCCTTGTGAATCTTCCGCCCCTGTGACTTAATCTATTTTGTAGGTCGCTTTCTCCTATTATTTCATCTCATCTGTGAGTCCCTTTTTCTGTGACTCCACTTCTCATCTCATTTCTTTTTTGGAATCCCCGTCACCTGTGACTCCTTGTCTCCTTTGAATTCTCTCTTGTGAATTTCACACCCCGGTAAGTGTTCCTCCTATGCGAGACATCCGCTCCTGTGAGTCCTCTTCCCCTGTCAATACTACTCCCACTGTGAGTCCTCTTTGACTGTGGGTGAATCCTCATCCTCTGTGAGTTGTCGTCTGATGTGAAACCTCGTCCCTTGTCAGTACTCAATCCTCTACGGTGAATCGTCCTAAGAACGGAGTCTTCCAACCTGTTAGTTCCCTGCCCTGTGAATAGTGCTCGACTGTGAGTCCTTCCTGTCTGTGAATCCTTCTCTCCTGTAAATCCTTCTTCCCCATGAATACTTCTGCCCTATGACAAAGTGCTCTTCTATCAAACTCGTCCCTTGTACGTACTCCTCCAAAGTGACACGTCCTCTCATGGGAGTCCTCCAATCTGTCATTCCCCCTACCCTGTGAACAGTTCTCCACTGTGAGTTTCCTTCTCTGCGAGTCTTTTTCCCCTGTGAATCCCTATTGTAAATATTCCTCGCCTGCGAGTCATCCTCTTCTGTGAGACATCCTCCACTGTGACTTCTTCCATGTGAGTCGCCTTCCCCAGTAAGTCGTCTTCTTCTGTCAGTCCTCTTCCCTTGTGAATCATCCGCCCCTGTGATTTAATCTATATTGTAGGTGTGAGTCCATTTCTCATCTCAGTTCTCTTCACTTTGAATCCCCCTCCCCTCTTACTCCTTGTCTGCCGTGAATTCTCTCTTGTGTATTCCTCTTGCCTGTAAGTGTTTCTCCTATGCGAGATGTCCACTCCTGTGAGTTCTCTTCATCTGTCAATTCTCCTCCAACTGTGAGTCCTCTTTGTCTGTGAATCCTCATCCTCTGTTAGTTGTCCTCTTATGTGAAATCACCTCCGTTCTGAATACTCCTCTATTGTGAATCGTCCTCCCAACTGAGTATTCCAAGCTGTTAGTCCCCCTTCCCTGTGAATAGTACTTCACTGTGAGTACTTTAGTCTGTGAACCCTTCCCTCCTGTAAATCCTTCTTCCCTACGAATACTTCTCTCCTGTCAGTAGTGCTCTTCTATGAAACCCGTACCTTGTGAGTACTCCTCCAATGCGAAACGTCCTCTCATGTGAGTTCTCCAACCTGTCATTCTCCCTACCCTGTGAATAGTTCTCCACTGTGAATCTTCCTTCTCTGTGAGCATTTCTTCCCGGTTACTCCCCCTTCTAAATACTCATAGCCTACAAGTCATCCTCTTGGGTGACACCTCCTCCCTTGTGAGTTATTCCGTTTGATTTGCCTTTCTTATCTAGTCATCTTCTTTTGTAAGTCCTCTTCCCTTGTAAATCCTCTACCCCTATGCCTTAGTCTATTTTGTTGGTCATTTTCTCCTATTATTCCTCCTCGTCTGTGAATCCCTTTTTTCGGTAAGTTCACTTCTCATCGTTCTCTTTAGTTTGAATCCACCTCCCCTGTGTCTCCTTCTCTCTTTTGAATTCTCTCTTGTGAATTCTCCTCCCCTGTAAGTGTTTTATCCATTGCCAGTCTTCCACTGCCGTGAGTCGTCTTCCCCTTTCAATACTCCTCCAACTGTGAGTCCTCTTTGACTGTGAATCCTCATCCTCTGATAGTTGTCCTCTTATGTGAAACCTCGTCCCTTTTGAGTACTCCTCTACTGTGAATTATCCTCCCAACTGAGTATTCCAAGCTGCTAGTCTCCTTCCCCTGTGAATAGTGCTCCACTGTCTGTCCTTTTCATCTGTGTATCCTTCGCTCCTGTAAATCCTTCTTTCCTATGAATAGTTCACCTCTGTCAGTAGTGATCTTTTGTCAAACCTGTCCCTTCTGTGTACTCCGCCAGTATGAAGCGTCCTCTCCTGTGAGTTCTCCAACCTGTGATTCCCCCTAGCCTATGAATAGTTCTCCACTGTGAGTCTTCCTTCTCTGTGAGTATTTCTCCCCTGTTAATCCCCCTTGTACATACTCCTCGTCTACGAGTAATCCTCTTCTGTAAGACTTCCTCCCTTGTCACTTCTTCCATGTGAGTCGCCTTTTCGAGTAAGTCATGTTCTTTTGTGAATCATCTTCCCTTGTGAATTGTCCGCACCTGTAACTTAATCTATTTTCTAGGTTTCTTTGTCCTATTATTCCTCCTCATCTGTCACTCCCTTTTTTATGTAAGTCCACTGCTCATCTCAGTTCTCTTTACTTTGAATCCCCCTCCCCTCTTACTCCTTGTCTGCTGTGAATTCTCTCTCGTGTAATTCTCTCCCCTGTAAGTGTTTCTCCTATGCGTGTTCCCCTGTTAATCTCCTTCTACATACTCCTCGTCTATGAGTAATTGTCTTCTCTAAGACTTCCTCCCTTGTGAACTCTTCCATCTGAGTCGCCTTTCCCAGTAAGTCATGTTCTATTGTGGGTCATCTTCCCTTGTGAATCCTCCGCACCTGTGACTTCATCTATTTTAATTTGTAGGTCTCTTTTGTACTATTATTCCTCATCATCTGTGACTCCCTTCTTGCTGGAAGTCCACTGTTCATCTCAGTTCTCTTCACTTTGAATCCCCCTCTCCTCTTACTCCGTTTCTGCTGTGAATTGTCTCTTGTGTATTCCTCTACCCTCTAAGTGTTTCTGTTATGCGAGTCGTCCACTCCTGTGAGTCCTCTTCCCATAGCAATTCTCCTCCAACTCCGAGTTCTCTTTCTCTGTGAATCCTCATCGTCTGTTATTTGTCCTCTTATGTGAATTCGCGTCCGTCGTGAGTACTCCTCTTCTGTGAATTGTTTTCCCAACTGAGTATTTCAAGCTGTTAGTCTCCCTGCTCTGTGAATAGTGCTCCACTGTGAGTCCTTCTTATCTGTTAACCACTCCTCTTGCAAATTCTTCTTCCGTATGAATATTTCACCTTTGTCAGTAGTGATCTTTTGTCAAACTCGTCCCTTCTGAGTAGTCCTCCAATGTGAAACGTCCTCTCCTGTGAGTTCTGCAACCTGTAATTCCCCCTACCCTGTTAATTGTTCAACACTGTGAGTCTTCCTTCTCTGCGAGTATTTCTGCCCTTTTAATCCCACTTGTACATACTCCTCGTCTATGAGTAATCGTCTTCTGTGAGACTTCCTCCCTTGTGACTTCTTCCATCTGACTCGCCTTTCCCAGTAAGTAATGTTCTATTGTGGGCCATCTTCCCTTGTGAATCCTCCGCAGCTGTGACTTCATCTATTTTCTAGGTCTCGTTTGTCCTATTATCCCTCATCATCTGTGAAGTCCTTTTCTCCGGATGTTTTTGCTGTGAATTCTCTCTTGTGTATTCCTCTACCCTCTAAGTGTTTCTCCTATGCGAGTCGTCCACTCCTGTGAGTCCTCTTCCCCTGTCAATTTTCCTCCAACTGCGAATTCTCTTTCTCTGTGAATCCTCATCGTCTGTTAGTTGTCCTCTTATGTGAATTCGCGTCCGTCGTGAGTACTCCTCTTCTGTGAATTGCCGTCAAAACTGAGTATTTCAAGCTGTTAGTCTCCCTGCTCTGTGAATAGTGCTCCACTGTGAGTCCTTCTTATCTGTGAATCATTCCCTTTTGCAAATTGTTCTTCCGTATGAATATTTCACCTCTGTCATTAGTGATCTTTTGTCAAACTCCTGAGTACTTCTGAGTACTCCTCCAATCTGAAACGTCCTCTCCTGTGAGTTCTGCAACCTGTGATGATTCCCCCTACCCCGTGAATTGTTCACCACTATGAGTCTTCCCCCTCTGTGAGTATTTCTTCTTTGTTAATACCCTTTTCACATACTCCTGGTCTATTAGTAATCGTCTTCTGTGAGACTTCCTCCGTTGTGACTTCTTCCATCTGAGTCGCCTTTCCCATTAAGTCCTGTTCTCTTGTGGGTCATCTTCCATTGTGAATCCTCCGCACCTGTGACTTCATCTATTTTCTAGGTCTCTTTTGTCCTATTATTCCTCATCATCTGTGACTGCCTTTTCTCCGGAAATCCACTGCTCATCTCAGTTCTCTTCACTTTGAATCCCCCTCTCCTCTTACTCCGTTTCTGCTGTGAATTCTTTCTTGTGTATTCCTCTACCCTGTAAGTGTTTCTGCTATGCGAGTCGTCCAGCATTGTGAGTCCTCTTCCCCTGTCAATTCTCCTCCAACTACGAGTTCTCCTTCTTTGTGAATCCTCATCCTCTGTTAGTTGTCCTCTTATGTGAAATCTCGTCCGTCGTAAGTACTCCTCTTCTGTGAATTGTCCTCCAAACTGAGTATTTCAAGCTGTTAGTCTCCTTCCTCTGTGAATAGTGCTCCACTGTGAGTCCTTCTTATCTGTGAACCACTCCTCCTGCAAACTCTTCTTCGGTATGAATATTTCACCTCTGTCAGTAGTGATCTTTTGTCAAACTTGTCCCTTCTGAGTACTCCTCCAATGTGAAACGTCCTCTCCTGTGAGTTCTGCAACCTGTGATTCCCCCCACCCTGTGAATTGTTAACCACTGTGAGTCTTCCTTCTCTGTGAGTATTTCTCCCCTGTTAATCCCCCCTTCTACATACTCCTCATCTATGAAGAACCCTCTTGCGTGAGACTTCCTCCCTTGTGACTTCTTCCATCTGAGTCGCCTTTCCCAGTAAGTCATGTTCTATTGTGGGTCATCTTCCCTTTTGAATCCTCCGCACCTGTGACTTCATTTATTTTCTAGGTCTCTTTTGTCCTATTATTCCTCATCATCTGTGACTCTCTTTTTTCCGGAAGTCCACTCCTCATCTCAGTTCTCTTCACTTTCAATCCCCCTCTCCTCTTACTCCGTTTCTACTGTGAATTTCTTCTTGTGTATTCTTCTACCTTGTAAGTGTTTCTGCTATGCGAGTCGTCAAATCCTGTGAGTCCTCTTCTCTTATCAATTCTCCTACAACTGCGAGTTCTCTTTCTCTGTGAATCCTCATCCTCTATTAGTTGTCCTCTTATGTGAATTCTCGTCCGTCGTGAGTACTCCTCTTCTGTGAATTGTTCTCCAAACTGAGTATATCAAGCTATTAGTCTCCCTGCTCTGTGAATAGTGGTCCACTGTGAGCCCTTCTTATCTGTGAATCATTCCCTCCTGCAAATTGTTCTTCCGTATGAATATTTCACCTCTGTTACTAGTGATCTTTTGTCAAACTCGTCCCTTCTCAGTACTCCTCCAATGTGAAACGACCTCTCCTGTGAGTTCTGCAACCTGTGATTCACCCTACCCCTGTGAATTGTTCCTCCCTGTGAGTCCTCCTTCTCTGTAAGTATTTCTCCCCTGTTAATCCGCTTTGTACATACTCTTCGTCTATGAGTAATCCTCTTCTGTGAGACTTCCTCCCTTGTGACCTCTTCCATCTAAATCGCCTTTCCTAGTAAGTCATCTTCTACTGTGGGTCATCTTCCCTTGTGAGTCCTCCGCACCTGTGACTTCATCTATTTTCTAGGTCTCTTTTGTCCTATTATTCCTCATCATCTGTGACTCCCTTTTTGCCGGAAGTCCACTGCTCAACTCAGCTCTCTTCACTTTGAATCCCCCCCTCCTCTTACTCCGTTTCTGCTGTGAATTCTCTGTTGTGTATTCCTCTACCCTGTAAATGTTTCTGCTATGCGAGTCGTCCACTCCTGTGAGTCCTCTTCCCTTGTCAATTCTCCTCCAACTGCGAGTTCTCTTTCTCTGTGAATCCTGGTCCTCTGTTAGTTGTCCTCTTATGTGAAATCTCGTCCGTCGTGAGTACTCCTTTTCTGTGAATTGTCCTTCCAACTGAGTATTTCAAGCTGTTAGTCTCCCTGCTGTGTGAATAGTGCTCCACTGTGAGTCCTTCTTTTCTGTGTATGATTCCCTCCCGCAAATTCTTCTTCCGTATGAATATTTCCCCTCTGTCAATAGAGATGTTTTGCCAAACGCGTCCCTTCTGAGTACTCCTCCAATGTCAAACGTTCTCTCCTGTGAGTTCTGCAACCTGCGATTCCCCCTACCCTGTAAATTGTTCACCAATGTCAGTCTTCGTTCTCGGTAAGTATTTCACCCCTGTTAATTCCCCATGTACATACTCTTCGTCTATGAGTAATCGTCTTCTGTAAGTTTTTTTCCCTTATACTCCAATGTTAAACGTCCTCTCCTGTGAGTTCTGCAACCTGTGATTCCCCGTACCCTGTAAATTGTTCACCACTGTGAGTCTTCCTTTTCTGTGAGTATTTCTCCCCTGTTAATCATCCCCCTTTTACATACTTCTCGTCTATGAGTAATCCTTTTCTGTGAGACTTCCTCCATTGTGAACTCTTCCATCTGAGTCGCCTTTCCCAGTAAGTCATGTTCTGTTGTGGGTCATCTTCCCTTGTGAATCCGCCGCACCTGTGACTTCATCTATTTTCTAGGTCTCTTTTGTCCTATTATTCCTCATCATCTGTGACTGCCTTTTTGCCGGAAGTCCACTGCTCATCTCAGTTCCCTTCACTTTGAATCCCCCTCTCCTCTTACTCCGTTTCTGCTGTGAATTCTTTCGTGTGTATTCCTCTACCCTGTAAGTTTCTCTGCTATCCGAGTCGTCCACTCCTGTGAGTCCTCTTCCCCTGTCAGTTCTCCTCCAACTGCGAGTTCTTTTTCTCTGTGAATCCTCATTGTCTGGTAGTTGTCCTCTTATGTGAAATCTCGTCCGTCGTGAGTACTCCTCTTCTGTGAATTGTCCTCCCAACTGAGTATTTCAAGATGTTAGTCTCCCTGCTCTGTTAATAGTCCTCCACTGCGAGTCCTTCTTATCTGTGAATCATTGCCTCCTGCAAATTGTTCTACCGTATGAATATGTCACCTCTGTCAGTAGTGATCTTTTGTCAAACTCGTCCCTTCTGAGTACTCCTACAATGTGAAACGTCCTCTCCTGTAAGTTCTGCATCCTGTGATTCCTCCTACCCTGTGAATTGTTCACCACTATGAGTCTTCTCTCTCGTGAGTATTTCTTCCCTTTTAATCCCCTTTTTACATACTCCTGGTCTATGAGTAATCCTCTTCTGTGAGACTTCCTCCCTTGTGACTTCTTCCATCTGAGTCGCCGTTCCCAGTAAGTCATGTTCTATTGTGGGTCATCTTCCCTTTTGAATCCTTCGCAGCTGTGACTTCATCTATTTTCAAGGGCTCTTTTGTCCTATTATTCCTCATTATCTGTGACTCCCTTTTTGCCTGAAGTTCACTGCTCATCTCACTTCTCTTCACTTTGAATCCCCCTCTCCTATTACTCTGTTTCTGCTGTGAATTCTCTGTTGTGTATTTTTCTACCCTGTAAGTGTTTCTGCTATGCGAGACGTTCACTCCTGTGAGTCCTCTTCCCCTGTCAATTCTCCTCCAACTGCGAGTTCTTTTTCTCTGTGAATCCTCATCCTCTGTTAGTTATCCTCTTATGTAAAATCTCGTCCGTCGTCAGTACTTCTTGTCTGTGAATTGTTCTCCCAACTGAGTATTGCAACCTGTTAGTCTCCCTGCTTTGTGAATAGTGCTCCACTGTGAATCCTTCTTATCTCTAAATCATTCTTTCCTGCAAATTCTATTTCCGTATGAATATTTCACCTCGCTCAGTAGTGATCTTTTGTCAAACTCGTCCCTTCTGAGTACTCCTCCAATGTG
>JANSTR010011792.1:0-13921 GCA_025434805.1 Antipathozoanthus remengesaui | reverse complement strand
CAGTAGCACTTTTCTTATCCCAAGCTAAAGTTCAGACTGGTTTACAGCTGGGGAAAGGAGGTACAACCAGTGGGGAAGGCAGTACAATGTACCCATGTACTGGCCTTAAGAAAAACACCGAGTACTCTAGCATAATTATAACAGATCTTGGAGGGGTGAGGGGGGGGGGGGGCAGGAGAGGGGTCGTGTCCTGAATTATTCAAGATCTATAAACTTAGTATTTTTATCATTTAAAAATATTTACCATATCGGTGGTACTTAGTTGGTTTAAGTTCATAAAATATAATAATCTGGACATAATCTGTTTGTAGACACTGTTTTAGCGATTGCTGAATTCAGCTGTGGACTAAAAGATTGTAGAAATAGCAAGTGGAAAATTGAAATTACAAGGGTTAACAGTGAATGAACATATATATATTATAGATTTGGAACAGGCAAAGAGACAACAGAAAGAAGCAGAAGGTCTGAGGAAGGAAAGGACAAACCTGGAAGCACTTGTGGCCAAATCTGAGGAGGAGTACAAAGGTAAGGGCATTTTTGTATTACATTCTTATTGCCACTACATAAATCATTCATGTTATGTAAAGAGAGTATGGGATTAAGCAGTTGAATAAAGTTTCAAATGAGTGGCTATGGTTTCGCTAGACATTGCTCTACTGTAATTAAATGGTTATCGCACTTAAGCCACATTTTTGTAGTATTATTATAAAAAAGAATTATTTAAACTTTTACTATACATTCTTACTTGCAATTTTCAATATTGTTTCAATTTTATAAAATTCACTCATTAATCTGTGATTATTACTAGTTATAGATAGTATGGTGCAACAGATGGGCAGAAAAATAACATTAATTTTACAGTTTCAAAATGGCTACTGCATTTAATTCACTTATAATATTTGTTTGTTAGTTTTGTCCAATCAGCTTGATGCTTTGAGGAATCAGTATCAGTTATTGGACAAAGAAAAACACAAAGCCATGAACAAGAAACAAAATGATCCAGAGTTCAGAAGGTTTGTTGCATCAGGAAATGCCCAACAGTGGCCAGGATTAATTCATACTAACAACACGTTTTTGCATACATAATATTACTTTAACTTGAAAAAGTTTTGGACAAAAAAATTTCAGAAAATTTATTTCAGAAAATTAACTTCAAACACTTTTCTTGTCAATTTTGGATGAATTTCAGACTGTCAAAAATTTTGGACACATAATCTTATTAAAATCCTATTCTGACCACATTAATGTTTTCCAGTACAATATCATTTGCCTTAAAGTAAAAACAAATTCAGACAAAATAATCAGTTTATAAAAACCAGCTAAAAGAGTACATTCAGTGACTTATAAATGGCCAGAGAGAATTCGATTGGCTGTCTTTCAAACAACAAATTATGCAAAAAGTCAACTGTATATGGCCACAGTTAGGCATTTTGCATTGAGTAAAATTACACATATACCATTTCTATAAGACAACATACATATTTATGTACAACTTTTCAAGGTATTTGAGTTAAGTATTTCTTTGAAAATTCAATGTACTCTTCATTGTATTTAGCTGCAACAATTAATGCCAAGAAAGTCACTGAAAAAACAACAACTGCAAATTGCTATAATATACAATACCTGATGGTCTAAATTGTTCTCACTAACCAATATTAATCACATTACAGGTCCTGCAATTATATTTGCCAATCTGCACATGTATAAAAATATATATATAACAGAAATTTTCAACAAAGGCATTATATATGCTTGCCGCAACTCTAGCTAATGATATATTAACATGACTGTACACTTAGTTAATGACAGTGAACTTAACATTCACATGAATTTTTTTGGAATTCCATTTTAGGAGAATGTAGCAACAAGCCATATTATTGGCATAATTGGGAGTGAAAGAGTCACTACCTGGTGCTTATGTCACATAATTTCATAAACAGGAACTTCTGTGCCTCATTTTAACTACTAGGTAATTATGCTGTTGTCAGCCAACAATTCCTTGAGACACTACTTTTTCATTGGTCAACAACAGACTGACTGGTGAGCTTGAAGCCTTGAAAGACAGTACAATGGAAGGGGTGTGCGAGGCACTCTCCCAGGAACTCAAGGGGTTGCAACAAGTTCATCTGAAGAGAGAACTTCAGAAGCAGAAAAAGAAACAACAATTACAGCAATACAGGAGTTATGGTCCCCCTACTGCGAGCAGTGTCAGGCCACAGGCTACCCAGAATGGACAGGTACAGTATCTGCAAAGGCAAAATGTATGTGTAATACTGTAGTTATACAAACAGTCCCTAACACTTTCTGAAGCATGTTTTGGTTCAATTTTTCTCTGTAGTATTATGAAAAATGTGATAGTTTTGAGCTAAATTGCATAGTATCTGAGTAATGTTTTTCTGTTCAGAAACTACCGAATTTGAGATGTTCCTTTCTTTTACCAGAAATTCAAGTTCTCTAGAGATAAAGGGAAGCAGTGGAGATATGAAGTCAACAAACAAACACTAAACACAAGCAAGCCAGCTTGTTCAACTACTACAGTTGATCTGACAGAAGATTACAATAACAACAACAACAAGGATAATTATGATGCTGACTTTGTTGGCGATGACAACATGTGGACATAACCACTTAAACAACACAAATGTACATGTACTTCTTGGCCAGCATTTAAACATTCAAAACATTCAACTTGTAACTGGTCAGAGTTTTAGTGCTTTGTTACCTAAAGTGTCAAATATTGTTAAGATATCACCAGTGTCACTCAAGTTCAATTTGTATTGGGTGTACATTGGTTTTACTGTAGCTGAATAATTCTATAACATTTGTTGGAAAGTTTTTCTCTGCAGCTACAGCTAATTAGGCTAAAATTGTGCCCAAGAAACTATAGTCAGTCATTTTAGGTGGGTGAAACAAACAGTCAACAGAAAGTTAAAATTAATATTCTTTGATCTTAAAAAATCTCCCATTTGAACAAAAAATGGGGAAACATATAATAATTGTAAAAGATCTACAGTACATGTAGGATTTCATATCAACTGATGTTCTAACAGTTCTCCAGGAGTCACTCTATTCCAGGTGTTTTTAGGAAAAACACAAGATCCCAGGATATTGCAGAATTATAGGCAAACAAACCACCAGATGAAAACACCATTAATTTATTATGACTTGGAAAGTAACATTACAATCTCAAATTCTGAGATGAAGTTTCCCACCGTACAATATATTTTCCTTAATATAAAAATAAATATACTTTATCTTAACTAACTTTGGAGTGTAAAATAATTTCAAGCCTTCTATATAAACATCTTACAAGCTTTATATATCAGTCTGTGACTGTTTTCGTTGATGAATAAGTTGCTGCTGTAGGTACAGCTAGTACAGCACATGTCTGATATCAATGGAAGCTTTTTGTGCACACCTTTTACCCTCCTCCCCTTCTATCTTCACTCTTTAGTACTCCATTTCAAGATTATGATGAGTTCACTTAGGACTGAAGTGTGTACCTATGACCTCTTTCTCTAAGCCTGACTGTGTACTAGGCCTGTGTACTAACCAGGCATTCTGGAGTTCCGCGGAAAAAAATTAAAATTCTGCAGAATTTTTCTGCCCAATTCCATGGCCAAAAGTAAAATTTTGCGACATATAATCAAAATTCTGCAGTCAAAAATATAAACTAATTTAAGCAGCAATAGGCTGCAAATTCTGTTTCAGAAAGCTCAAGCCTTATATAAATAACAACAGATTATTCAACATATAAGGTGTTGACATAGTTATAATTGTTTTTCATGTTGTAATCAATAGACCATAGCCTCTCTATTTGTTTGAGCAACTGCACTCACTCATGTGTTGAATGCACAAATAAGGATATTTTTATAATGTGCAGGACATTTGCTTCAGTTTACCATATATATTAAAATATTTCATTTCTAAAAGGGAAATTTTGAATCTGAGTAAGTTTTACACTAAGTTAAATAACAGGAAATTGTAATATAAGGCTTGCCTGAGACAAAATTCTGTGATTTTAACACAATTCTGTGGTTTACGCTGTTTCGGCAGTTCTTCAGAGATTCTGTGAATTTCCGTGGAATCACGGCACCACAGAATTCCCGTTTATAAGTCAGCACTGTGACTGTTTTGCCACCTTTGATGAAATAAGTTACTACTGTAGGGCTGTACTTGTCTGATATCAGTGGAAGCTGATGATGCACACACCTAAGTTTATCCTCCTCCCCTTCTACTGTATCTTCATTCTTCAGTGCTCCATTTTAAGATTATGCTGAGTTCACTGAGGACTGAAATGTGTACCTATAACATCCTTCTCTAAGGCCTGTGCACTAACCAAATCATGTGCACAGCCAGGAGTTTTTGTGGGTGGGTGCACTATAAGCCTCTAGTGGACCTGGTGTCATGCAGTCCCTAAGACTGACTTCCCATGAACTACATTTTGTGTGTGCTGGAGCAGACCTTTCTGGATGGTGGGAGGTACACAGACACCCTGTGCACCCCCTGCCTAGGAGACTGCAACTGAGCTGTATGCATGCTCCTCAAACTAACAGTACTTACATTCTGTACACATACTTTCTTGCACTACATAAGAAACAATTTTATGTTGATGTAAGTTGTATGAATGGCAACAATCAGGAAGGTTGTTGAAAGTTTCTTCTCATAACAAAAAATAATCTTTTATATGAATATCATCAATAAAGGGGCAAGGAGTAGCCCCTCTTTCAATACCCCACCCTTTACAAGAGCAGGCTAATGCAGTAGGTTAGTGTGCTGCCTACTGTACTGAGCTAGAGGTCCCCAGTTTGATTCTCAGTAATTTGAACATCTACAGGTTTCAATTTTGCTCTGACCAATGTTGCTGGAGCTTCAAATATCCATAAAACGGAGCATTGACAGTGGGAGGAGATAAAGGGTGCACCTTCGAATGCTTTACTCTTGAGCCCTTGGCTTGCACAATTTGGGCAACTACTCCCCGTGATATCAAAGTAAAATAATTACCTTAAGTTTATGTTTAATATTATTTCACTGTACACCTATCCCCACTGGAGACAGTACCATGATTAAAAATACAGTATATGGTCACCATCAGATACCTTTTGATTTTACTGAACACACATGGTTGCTATTCACTTTCATCTTCTTCAAACAACTCTTCCTGTACACCAACAATTCGTGATCTTGCTACTGCAGCTGCAGCAATAGAAAATGCAAAAGATGATTGTACACTTAACTGTTTTGCTGGTCTGCTGGACTCACTTCCATCCTCATCAAACCTTTTCAAAAGGTCAATGTTTTTATCTCTTAAATTTGTAACAACTAGATCACTAGAATCTGTACCAAGTTTAGAAGCTTCATTTTTCCTGAACTTAAATTCAAAGTCATCTGATTCATCAGTGCTGTTTTCACTATATAGAAGATCACATTTCTTCCTGTTACTGTCACTCTGACATTCTTCTAATGGGTGATTACTGTTGGACTTTTCTGGCTTTAACAGTAAATTGGATTCCTTCTCCAGGTGACTTCTAGACATAGTTGGTAAAACAAACCCTGCACTTGTGACAAGGGGGTCTTTGGTTTTGGTTGCTAGGACATTTCGCAGTTCAACCATAAGATGCCTACTCTCTTCTAGCTCTCGCTTCTCCTTCTCCAGTTCCTCAAGAGACATGGGTGTTTGTTCCACTTCACCTTCCCTCTGTGACTCAGTATATCCCTCAAATACCTGATCATCCTCCTCCTCCACAACATCATTAATGTTCATACATCTTGTTTCAGAATTCAGCAGAATTTCTGACTGTGCATCTTGAATATCAGCTTGTGGGCTGTCTGTGGTGTTTGACTCAACTCTACCTGAGAGTACTTCAAGTCTGTGGATTCCTTCTTCCCAGCAACACACGGCAGAGTCAAGGTTACTCTTCACACCTGCATAATTGGATTCTATGTCACTAAGACATATATCATTCATATCATTGTCAGAACTACTTTCAGATCTCACAACATCGAGCTTCTCTTTAACACTTGCTAACTTAATCAGTGCAGATCGAAAATGAAGCTCTAAACTATGGGTTGCATCATAGAAAGTGCTCCACTTGCTGAGTTGTACACCATCAGAATGCCACTTTCTCTTTGAAGGAGATTCAATTTCAGTGACAATGCATTGGTGGAAATGATAGCTTCTTTGCAATGCACTGTGCATGCCAATGATCTCTTCTAATGGGTCTGAAAATATCCCTCTGATTTTGTCATACAGCTGTGTTTGCACATCAGACTGAGTACTGAAAGATTTGCTGGACAAAGTAATTAGAAATCTGCTGAGAAACTCCGACTGTAACAATGCTGCAACGGAACAGAGAACTTTAAGAGAATGCAGTGACATATCGTTTTCCTGCCTGCAAACTTTATCTTTTTCAGTATTGTTACTTTCAAGGTCATGGTAAATATCGTCAAGTGAAACAGTTGCTAAATAGCTAAATGCATGATTCATTTCTGCACAAAGAGGAAAGGACTGGACCATTGAGTTGGTTGCCTTAGCAATGGATTTGATCATGTTTCTGGTTGTTTCCCAAATAGTTTGCCGTAATGCTGGGTATATTTTTTCCCGAATGTCTCTATCCTTTGCCTGCTGTAGCATCCTTGTTGGCATTCCTGGCCCCACAAACGTATAACCCCAACAAACCAGTTCCATTTCTTGAATTGTCAAAATTGACTTTCGTAAAAGGGAAGAGAAGAATTTCAGTTCCAAGCAATATTTCTTGAGAAGTGACATGTTCTTGTAGTGGCACGAGTTTAAGGAATAAACTGCACAAACACACCATAAAACTGGACACAAAATCACCAGCAACAGAACTGAGGGCAATGAGAACATTGAATAAAGGGAGAGCGCTTTGTCTGGTTCGATTTGTTTGAAACTGGCAAATATAGCAAGTAAACATACAAATACTGCCAGTAATGCATAATTTGGTCCACGAATCATTCCCTGGAAACTGAGAATTAGTTCATTCAGACAGTGATTTCGCTCTGATGCCTTCACTCTGTCAACTGAATTCACCTCCTTGAACAGAATTGGATCAAATTTCTGTAGAAACAATAAATCCTCTTCACACAAGACGCTCGACTCTTGAACTACCGACGCGTAATCTTTACAATAAGCCAAGCGGCGCTCATTCAAACCAAGCACAGCTACCTCAATGGCCATAAGATAGCGCCATATCTTCTCACTCCAAAAAGTCGGGTCTTTTGTCCTTGGGGGGGATTTTGTATCAGCTGTTTTCGGGTTATCTTCATGCGGAAAGTGGATTGGTTTCTCGGGCTCAAAATCGGTAAATCCAACTTCTCGCAAATGTCTCTCAAGAGGAGAATTCTCAAAGATAATATCTTCTTCTCCGTCCATCATTAATAGGAAAATGGGAATTCTTAATCTTCTTCTCCGTCCATCATTAATAGGAAAATGGGAATTCTTTGATCGTCGTCCCGTCCGCCATGTTTTCTAGACAGCAAATGGCTTCGTGATTGGCTGGAATATAATTGTATCCAACTTGGCAACCACGCAATTTTTGTATATCCGTTGGTAACCAAGCCGCCATCTAAATCAGTTGGTTTCTGCGTTTTGTGATCTGAAACAGTTGAAGATCTGCTGGAAATCGCTTTTAAAAATTGTCACTTTGAAAATGCGATAGTAATTTATAAGGCTAGGCTAGATACTCATAGAAATTTTCAAGCAATGTCATATTCACGTAAAAGGCGATATGAGGTAAGCAGAACATGTGGCGTGCTGTATTCTTGTTTGACTTGTTCTGTTGATGTTTTCACTGCATACATACATAATAACGTTTACTGACAATTCAGATCAATCTGACAGCATATACTGATATAGAAGCTGTTTTCACATAAATCAAGGATATCGCAACTTTTGAACCATTTGTTGAAACCCTGTAATTAGGCTTATAGTGTGACCATACCTATTGCTCATTTTGAAAGGTATATAATCAGGAAATGCTAAGTGTTTCAACAAATTCAAATGTTAACAATTTTCATGAAATATGGCCAGCACTAGATCTATTTAGCAGGAGAAGCGTTAATATGATAAGCCCCATCATTTTGCCCTGCAACACTATAATTATATGCACAGAGTAAATTTAGGGAACTTCAAATTAAAGACTGATGTTTTGCATTCTTCCAAAGGAGGAAAAACCAGAAATGTCAGATGATGACAACTATGTACCGTATGTACCATTGAAGGAAAGGAAAAAGTTAGAGGTATGAAGTTGGTAAAAAATGAATTGAGTGCATGAAATAATTTGATATTCACTGCGTTGTGTGAAAAAATTGTGTGTATCTACAGTATGATATATAATTCTTTATTATATAAGCACCAATGGAATACCAGTTGAGCTGTTGTGCAAAAATATCATATCTTCACATATGAAGATAATATACACTTAATGGCTGGTCACGAGGGAAACATCTGTTTTGTTTCCCGAGAATCTCGATGTTTCCTCAAGATGAAGTTGAGGGAAACATCAAAATTCGAGGGAAACAAAACAGATGTTTCACTCATGAGCAGTCATTAAGTGTTTTGTTATATAGTGCATAGCATAAACAAAATAAACCACAATTGTTAAAACAAAACAAATTTTCCCGCTCTCAAACATGACAGCACAACAGCAATGTTCACTGGCTGGTCAGCAATTTTCGAGATGTTGACCAGCCGGGTAACGTTTGATTTGAACTCATCCACATGACCACAATTTAGCTAATGAGAGTTCACATTCGAGTCGAAAATGCACTAGCTATAAAACAACATGTTATGTTCATATATGAAGATAACACTGTTGCTATGGCTACACAATAAATCGCACCTTTTGAGCCTTTAGATTACTAGCAGAAAATGTTAAAGTGAAATGGTTTAGTATTTCATTAATGTAAAAAATATATGATAAACGAACATTGCATGACTGCTACAATAATTATTTCAAAGATCAAACATCCATGTGACCATGTAATACAACCTCTATATAATGCATATCAACTCTTAGGAATATCTACACATCATTATATAATTTTAGTGTATCATTAGCTAGCAGGATTTTCAATAGGAAACATAGTAGACTGTGGCAAAAGTTGAGGAGTAGGTGAATAACAGACAATGAGTGCAGTAGTGTGATCTTAGATAACCTTGAGTTTTCAAGAGTTCTTCAGCTATTAAAAAGTAGGTGGCGAATTCAAGTGGAGTAACTGGCAAAAATGGCCGGCTGCCAGCTCTTATTGAAAACCCTGATTGGACAGTCTTAATTTTCAATTTCTACAGAGCACTCTTAAATGCTACTTCACATCATTTCTTTGGTAAGAACTGGTCTTTGTGTCTGCCTTAGCTTATTATGAAATATTGACTATTGTATATTATTATATAAATATATACACATAATATATATAATTAAATTTAAAACAATATATGTACTAGAAAATATATTATGCACTCCTCAGTGTGCAACACAGAGTGAAGTTACAAGAATTTAATATAGAACTGATTAGTTCTTTCATTCCTAACTAATGCTTACCAGCTTTCACTTAATCATCCTTTAAACAATAAGAATTTCTCCCTGTGTCTGCATTTGTTTACCAGTTCATTCATATATCCATGATATATTTGTTGTAGTTCAGTTCTTCCTACAATTTGGATTTGTACCAGTTCAAGTCTTGTTGGTGGTGCAGATTTTTTCAAACCAGTACAAATGCTGATATTGCAACTTACATAATTATATATGGGTATAAAGTTATTTTAATAATGTTAAACATTTTATGTGGTTAGGGTAATTTTATGTTTTTTCTAGGTTAGGGTAATGATAAAGGTTAGGATTAGGATGAGGGTTAGGGTTAAATGTATATATTGATAATATCATGTGTATTACTGTTGTACAAATATATCTCGACTGAATAGTTGTAATATATTTATACAACAATAATACATGGGAACATGCAAAAACTCCTCTGTGGCACAGTTGGTAGAGAGCAGGACTTAGAAGCCAAAGTTTATGGGTTCAAACCATGGAGTGGTCGGCAGGTTCAGTGACCGCGCAGCAGGAGTGGATATGGGGCTTTAACCGCTCCAATTATTTTCCAAAATTTCCGAAATTTTGTATTTTTACCAGTAATCAGTAAAAAGCGTAATAAAAGCAAAAGCATGTTTTTTCAATGTAACTGTAATCTCCCCCCTCTTTCTCTTTTCCCCAATTCTCTTGCAAATCAGCCTGTCTAGCCTTGGGTCCCCTGGAATGCTTGTGTTTATAGCATTTGTTAGGTTAGTTTATTTAGCAAGGCAAAAATCTACTGGAGTAGCAGCTGTGTGATGTAGAAATAGTATGCAGTACGCCGTACAAGTGGGAAGTGGGAAAAGGGAGTAAGGTATATTTTAAGAAAGGGAGTTACAAGGTATATAGTAGTGTATTTTTTCCTGTAAGTTAAATTAAAATTAATTACTGTAATTAATTACATATTAATTAAAATACTTCAAATTAAAGAAAAAAATAAACTGTCTAGTTGTACCAGTTCAAGAAATATTGTACTGGTTTGAAAAAAAATGAACTGATTCAAGAACAAATTGTGCCAAAGGATAAATTGAACTACAACATATTATATAATAATTAATGTGATAATACTATGAAATGTTACTGGTATGTGATCTCCCACACATAATTATGTTCTCCACCTTATCGTGCAGTTGCAAAAGAGAGAGAAGTTACTAAACAGGAAAGTAGCTGAAACTGTGGAGCAGAAGAATGAGGTCCCAGATAAAGTTAGTGTAATTATGTTAAAATTTTTAACATATCACATTCAGCAGATTCGAAAGTTCTGTCTTAGAAAATACTGAAAATAAATTGTTCTTTTTTTGTTCCTGCATTGTTGGGTCTTCTGGTAAAACACTGCCAATTGAGCCCTCTTCAAATTAAATATTTGAACTAATTTAAACACTGTCAATAAAACGTTCCAATCTGGAATTTATATTTATTTCATTCAGGATAGTATCTAAATTAGCACCGACATTTTGGCATCCTACTTATGTCATTGTCAAGGTAAATGGTCAATCAGTGCTAAGTTGAAGAGTTCAGAGTTATTAAATTTGCGTAGTTTACAATTAAATACTTTTGTGCAAATCAAATCCGATTGCAAATTCAGTGATGGTCTTAACTCTTGTTAATGAAATGCTTTTATTTAAAATAGTTTTAGTATCCTGTGTATATCTAAATCCTTATTGTTAAGATTTCATTTATTGCATCTTGAATTATCTATCTCTGCTTCAAATTGATTTTATATTTTTATTTTTTAATTTTGAAACATTGGTAGCAGGTTGAGGAAACAGATGACTATGTGGGCCCTAATGCCAATGTGAGTTTGTTGGATCAGCACAGTGAACTGAAAAAGAAAGCAGAAGGTGAGATCTCAAGCTGAGCATGTATATTCTCCTTACATCATCCACACAGAATGTTTTGTTTGGTTATGAGAATAAAGTAGTTGATCATATATGCATGCAGAAAACTATTCAAGATGACAAGTAAAATTCTCCCCAATGTGTTTACATGGAAGCTATGAAGATATAGAGAATTTAGCCCTATTATGATATTATATTTCAATAGACAACTACCTGTTCCTGCAATAAAACACAAATCAATAACTGATCATCAGTAGGATACCTAAAATGTGTGCAATTCTTAACAATTGGTTTCAGCTCCATTGAATCCTATAGCTACCAATTGTAGAACATTTTTGGAGGAGCCACTCACCATGTGAGCAAATAATTATGGCGTATTTGGGACTGAAAGGGTTAAGAATACTGGTGAGATCATAATTCTTAGAACTTTGTTACCATTTAGAGTGTTCCCAGGGTTTTCCTTTTCAAATGAAGTTGCAGTCGATGTGAACAAAGCAGGCAGAGAATTATGGGAGTGATAGCGCGACTAACTATTGAAAATGCGGGATTATTTGGCGTGCAGTTACTGGCGACTGAGACATTCACAGACGGTGAAAATCGCCAGTCACTGGCCAAAAAGGAGAACCCTGATACTGAGTGTTAAATTTATAGAGATAAACCATTGATACAATCATGAATCTTAGTATCAATGGCTTCTAAAGCTAGTAAACATTTTTATGATTGGCTAATATAAATAGTTTATACTGCCTACTTGCTGAATGACAAGTGAAAACAAAAGAAGCAAGACAAGCATGATGATTATACAGCTTTGGAGTGATCTAGTTTTAAAATCAATAAATTAACATATATTTTTTTAATGTTTTGTCATTTCATTGTTCTGCAAATGTTTCAGCAAAGTTAATGTTAATCCTTTCAGTCCAGGAAACTACACGACTTGTAGGTATCAAATTATAATACAAATAACTTGAAACTGCCTTTGGTATGTAACCAGGTGCTCATTCTCATATTCGCGGCCTCGGTCTGGATGATGCTTTAGAAGCACGGCAGGTGAGGGTAGTACATGTATGAAGAAATAGAAGAATAGATAGAAGAAATCTTGAACTTTATCATAAATACTTTGATTAATATTTCACCTTTACGCTACTTCTACTTGTAAGCAATAACACTGGATAATAAGTGATTTCATTTTGACTAATTCACAAGATTTTTATCATTCTTGTTTTTACTTAATAAAATATACATGTATATATTTAGAAAGAGAAGGATTGTTATTAATTTTAGGGTGCATTCGATTGACCCTATTCCGGAATAGGAATATGTAGAATAAAAACTTTGATCGACTAAATGAACTGCTATTCCAAGATAGAAATAGAAAAAATAGCATCTTGGTTTATAAACTCGTCACAATTTATTGTTAGTTCTACATAATTATTTCGATGCTCCAAGAATCTAGACGGATCCTCGAGATTTTATTCCTATTCCAGAATAGATGGAATAGGGTCAATCAAACGCACCCTTAATATGTTATATCAGACTGATTTTTGCATTAATTAGGGTTGCATTCACCTTTGGTGTCACAGCACCATGTCACAGTGATACCAATTGATTTATACCCAGATTTTTGCACATGAGTGCTTAGACTAAACAATGTGCTTCTGTCCTTCCAAATAGGTATCACAGGGAATGGTTGGCCAAGTGTCGGCTCGGAGAGCTGCAGGAATTATTCTGGAAATGATCAAGGTAATTATTGTGCAGTAAATCTAATATCACTGTTCTTGCAGTATTCTTATTTATATGAAGGTAGAAAGGCTATAATTATATTGATGAGATATGATGAGATATAATGATGAGATATAATGATGAGATCCAGAATTAATCCCCATGCATTGAAATTTCCAAGTCACTTGAAGTAGAGGTACTGATATCTTCTTGAACTGTGAGAAACCAATGCACATATACTATTGGTGTCGGCATCAGCCACTGCTGCATTTAAAATGTTGCTACTGTAAGATTCAGATTTGCACTATGCACAGTACAAATATATGTATAGGATTTTTTTCAGAAATAAATTCCAGTATGCATATGGACTTTATGACTAACTGAAAGTCCATTCCTTATGAGCTATTGAATATCTGTTTTTATGCCAGGAAGGAAAGATTGCAGGTAGAGCTGTGCTGATTGCAGGTCAACCAGGAACTGGAAAAACTGCGATTGCAATGGGTAAGTGTTATGATTGTTCTTCCCCGCCCCCTTGCCTGTTGCTATTTCCCCATTTTCCAGTCATCTAATTCGTGATATATGTAAAGGTGAGTTATCTTAGGTCTCAGTTTTGTTTTGTTTTATCATTTAGTTTTTGCTTTTCCCTTTGATTTCTGTTATTTTCTGATCAAGTGTTTTTAGTTTTGTTTGACTACAGTATATATATATATATTTAGTATTAACCAAAGAGGTGAATAGCACTTTTCGCGCGCTCTGATTGGTTCATCAAACACC
>JANSTR010011681.1:0-13923 GCA_025434805.1 Antipathozoanthus remengesaui | reverse complement strand
CCCCCCCCCCCCCCCCCCCCCCCCCCCCCCCCCCCCCCCCCCCCCCCCCCCCCCCCCCCCCCCCCCCCGCGGCGGCCCCCCCCCCCCCCCCCCCCGCGCCGCTAGTGTATGATCGACACTGATTGATTTGATCAATAAACAAAGCATTGTTTATTTCAAACATTCAACTAAACTCGACGACGGCAACAAGAACAAAATCAAACAATTAAAGAGTTTATCCGCCATATTGATTTTTTAAAATCAACATGGCGGATAAACTCTCAAAAAATGCTTGTGAGGGCTGGAGATGATAATCACGTTTCATCAATGAAGCACCTCCGTTTTTAAAAGATTCCGTTTTCAGAAGCCTTTTTGAATGTCTCCGTTTCCCTTGACAAGTGTTTCCTTTTAGGGTAGACGAGAGTTGAAGCGGCAGCGATTCTGACGAATTCGAAAACGTATTGCATGGACGGGTTGAAAACGGAAACTCTCCAAAACGCAGCGTAACAATGGAGCCTTTGGATACCCGCAGTGACCTGCGCATTATAGTTATGTACACACGATAACAGTAACTGTTGATTTCAGTACGAATCAGTGTTATCGTGTAGATGGTAAACTGACGATGTGAAAAACACTCGTGTGGACGCGATATCTTTTAACCTCGAGTACAGCCGCCATTTCCTTCGACGCGGGTTCCCGGCTCCCTCGGAGGAAAGGAACCCGGGGCGAAGGAAATAAGAAGTCACGATTTTTTTGTCACGTTTTCAACCAAATGAAAACCAAGCGTTTCGAAAACGCATTTAATAGTGTACACAAGGCTTCGCCGCTTGTCTGTGAGATTTAACATACGAAGTTCGCCTTGGAGTGTATTTCAAGGTAGACTCTCCAGAGTTTACAGCCATTTCAGACAGTCTTCTATTAGAATAGGAAGTTTTGGACAAAACTGAAATAATTTTGCCTGCCGCAGGTGGAGAGCGTTGAACTTGTTCTGCCACAGCACGCGAACCACCACAAGTCGACGTTCGGTGGTCAGATCATGTCCTGGATGGAGACAGCGTGTACCATATCAGCCGCACGCCTCTGCCGCTCACAGCCTCGACTCAGAGCCGTGGACGAGGTAAGCATAGCTTCACTGAAGAATTGCAAAGCAGGGATGAATCACGCAAGCTGATTGGCTAATCGACCAATTGAGGAGGAAGTATTTAACGTGGAATTGCACTTGTGCGTATTCAGTATGGAACTGCACTCAACTTGAGCCACGGGCGCGCCCTCACCTGCAAACTTTCCCGCCAAAAGTTGTGGCTCACCGCTCACTAGTCTGCTGTCAGAGCACTGAAATGGCTTTAGCGCGCTCGCTTCAACTTTCTACGGTCCAAGTTTATATATACACTTATTAATTAACTTGCGATATTCATCTCTGCTATGCGATTCAAGGAAAATTCACTAGTACCTAACTCGGGTATTCCCTGTTAAATTTCACTCAAAAATCATATTGCACTCATCGCTTCACGATACGTGCAATATTATTTTTCTCGTGAAATTTAACGTGAAATACCCTCGTCAGGGCAATGAATTTTCCTATAGTATCGTAGAACTCTAAATAGAACAACCTGCGGATAGCCTGCGGGATATACTTTCACTTATTTTATCTTTGTATACCAGGTAAAATTTCACGGCCCATCCCGAGTTGGTGATCGTGTGGTCATTCGATCCATCGTCAACAACACAACCCAGGATGAAATGGAGGTTGGTTGTCGTGTGGAGGCGTACGAGGTCGGAGGCGAGGCGCGACACATCAACAGCGCTTTCTTCATCTTTGTAGCTCCAGATAAAAACGGCACACTCAGAAAATTCCCTCCTCTGTGCTGCGAAACTGATGAAGAACAACGCCGCAACGCCGAAGCACTGGCAAGAAAACGCCTTCGCTTTGAACGCCAGGAGATCCGCAAATCAGTTGGACCTGTGATATCCATACCTTGGACCCCAGCCAACAGCAAACTTCTTAGCTATAATAACATTCAAGCATTGACGGGGCTGTACGAACTCACTGAATGGGAGGGTGTCAGTGCGTACAGGGGGGTCACTCTTTTTAAAAGAGAAGTGGATGACTGTCTATGCGCCAAGCTCACGTTTCATATAGATATCCCCCCTGGAGATGTTTTTGCTTTACTCAGTGACGAGCCCAGACGGAAAGAATGGGACCCACTCATTAGAGATTCAAGAGTTGTGGAAGCAATTAATGGAGAGGATGCGATTCTGCATTACATCCTTGCAAGCGTTCAAGCTAACAAGTGCTCAAAACCTGATGATATGGTTGTGCTTGTGTCAAGACGAAAGCCTTGCGACAAACGCGATCATTTCACGATCGCTTATAGGTCGATTACATTCAATTCGTTACCCCCTTTGCCAGATTATCACCGCGCGGAAAACCTCTGTTCGGGTTGGTTGATAGAGAGTTCAGATGAGAGCGAATACGAGACATCGATGACATACATTAACCAAACTACTCGCCACCTCACGCCGTATCTTTTCAAGGATATGACTGGTGGAACCAACGTCTACGCAACTAGACTGGCAAGACTGGAGTCTTTTCTGAGGGAAAATGCTTTCAAACTAAGAGACAGTTGCCAAAACGAAGCCAACGACTCTCGTCTTTAGGCAAGATTCGCATTAGTGTCCTAGAAAGACCCATTAAACAAAGCAGAAACTGCGGTAACTGGGACGAGAACTTCGATTGTATATTATCGAGTGCCGCAAAATTCATTGCATCGAGTGGAAGAAAGGATTACTGTGAATCTACTTCCATCGTTGGCTTCACTGAAAGGGTATTTCTTGCAGTCACACATAATTTAGGAGGCTATTATCTTTTAAGATAAAAGGCTTCATTTAAGAACATAACAAATGTTCTCGCCCCATTTCCGACCGTGGGATGAATAGGTTCGTTAAGGAAAACGTACATGTCTACGTATTACGTAACCAAACTTTGAGTTGATAATAAGGCAGCCCTGCGCGACTGACAATATACAGAGCTTCTCCTTCGGTATTTCTGAATATTAATACTAAGTCCATTTTCAAACCACTTTACAAATGAATCAGTGGTCATTGTAATCATCGGTGACAGCGAATACAAGACTGCTGCATTGAAGACAGTGTTTCCAGGAACATGAAATTCGAAAACAGTCGTCTATTAGTAATAACAAAAAGTGTGTAACTTGCATCTCAGTTACAAATTTATTTTATAAACCATTGACCAATACACGATTCTTACATGATATTATCGTGAGATTCGTTGCGCATTGCAAACACAAAAACTGTGGGATATTCAATTTACTATAAAATGAGTAAAAATTCGCGACTGTACAATGTTTCATATACAGTGATTTAAGGAAATGTGACCACACAGCGAAAGAGAAAAATTCTCTGATTCCGGTAAGATTGAACCCACGACCTCTGGCGGAACAGATCACTGTTGCTCTGCCAACTGAGCTACAAGGCCAGATATCGATGGGGGTTGGTCATGGGTAATTGGGATGGTAAGGTTGGCTGCTAAGCACTAATAACAGATACAGTGATTTAATTGTTGTAAATTGAAAGTTCTCTACAAATATCCCAATTAATTCTTTCGGAGCTGTAGCACTAGGAAGGAAATGAACAAATGTTTCAGTTTGATTGAGATTCTCCCGAACTGTACAAGCCGTTACAGCCAGTTTCTTATTGAATGTTGATATTGCCCAAATACATGAAATCCTGTTACAGTAGCTGTGCATACACGTTGCTTACAGACGAGGATGAGGTACAAGCATATAACTTAGGTCGCTTAGCTTATCTTCAAAGCCAAGCCGTACTAACGGCCATTTGAGCCGCTCACTCACAATATAACGGTCGTATTTATTAACCACAAATGTGTTTAGAAAGCTAGAAAATGGTTTCCGTTAAAAAAAGTGCACTGCTTATACATACTCAGTCGAATTTCCGATTGAAAGCATGTCTATGACAGAAATATTATAAGCCAACGACTCGATTACAACACACTCAAAATGTCTCGATGCTGAAAGACGTTGTGTTCGCAGTGCAAGTCAGCCAATCATATGCTAGTTTCCTTCTTGATGCCATGGGACTGTAAAATAAACCAATGAAAATGCATTAAATATTGCCGGGTCAAAAACTACTTACAAAGAGTCCTTGGATGACCTTGAAATCAACTCTGATAGCGACACCGAGCATGTAAAGTACACCTTCCCTTCCCCCCTCCCCCTCCAGCCACCACCTTCCCTTCCCCCCTCCCCCTCCAGCCTCTCCCTCGCACAGAATTCTCAAAAGAAACAGAATTTAACTAGAATCTAGTTTTAAGTGAAATCAAATCATTCTTCCAGTTTTTGGATTGCCTAGATCCCTTTATCTACATAAGACCCATTCTTAGTTAGATATATACGCGCTTACCTTGAGAGCCTGTTGAGCCTGGAAGTCTTGTTTGGCCATCTCATTCTGAACCCACTGCGGTACATCCGGTATAACGAAAGCTATGACGAACTTCACAGCCAGGATAACGTGCTTTGGAGAGTTTGGTTGAACCGTAAGAAATTGACACGTTAGTTTCGTGATCATACAGACAACGCTGCAACTATACACTTACCCTATATTCAGATTTGTTCTCAGGCCTACTAAGTTCTGAATGTTTTGCGAAAAAACGTGGAAATTGAATCACACACAAAGATCAGCGAAATCTCGAACGTAAAGTGTTGCATGACTCACAAAAAAAGTTGGGAAAATCAAAACAAAAACAATTTCTTGAGTAAGTCTTTAAAATAATATATAGTTTCCTCCTTCTTCTTCTCTAATAATAATAATAATAATAATAAAAATAATTAAATTATAATAAAGACTTTATTGGAGCATTTCCACTTTAATTAGTGACTTAAGCTAAAACTATGCTAAAAAATACAATATTATTACAATTGAGGAACTTTAACACCAAGAAAATGATTATTTGACCGATATGGGAAGAAAAACAGATGGAGAGACCGTAGTTTCTCAAATATAAGTGATCCCGCAGTTCAAAATCTTTATGAAATTTGGAAACCAGCATTTCACAAGATACGAAGTATACGGTTTGGACGCTGAGCACTTATAAACTGAAAAAGTGATTTAATTGTTGTAAATTGATTTTGATCAATTAATTCGTTCAAAGCAGTTGCCCTAGAAAGGAAATGGACCCACACGGAGAAAGAGGGAAAACTCTCTGACTCCGATGGGATTTGAACTCGCGATCTCTGGAGCAGATCACCATTGCTCCGTCAACTGAACTGGCTGTGGGTGTTTAGATAAAGAACATTTTCAATTTACATCGAGTAAACCACTTCACAAGATACTGCTGCACTGGTAGGTAACTATAAACGAGCTTTTAATTGTACCAGTGTTATACAAATTAAATTATGCATAATCAATAAACAACAAAAACAGTAGTTACCTCAAATGCTACAAACATAAGCACTGCATTAATCGGCGTCATTTCAGGCAGCCAATGGGCGCTCTTCGCCGCAATACCAATCAAGGCACAGTTCGTAATGACGGCAATAACTCCCATTCCCTCAAACACAAACTGCAAACAAAACACCGTCACGCAGTGACTACAAAACGGAACCGGGACACAGGCTATGCATTTTATATTATTACAATTAAATGAACTTCGAAGGAAGATGCACAAGTTATGGCTCTGTTCTTGTACACGTTCTGCAAACTTTATCTCGACTAATGTTACTCATGCAGTGTCACACAGATTCGATGGAAAATGGCCGTAGAAGTGCATGTAAGCTAAAGGGTGAACTCATTCCTCTTTGAGCGAAATCATTCTCAGGAATAATCACCTGTCTTTGCGTGAACTCATCCTCTAATGAACTCATCCCCTAATGAACTCATCCCCAAGTGAACTCATCCCGAGTGAACGCATCCCCTAATGAACTTATCCCCGTGTGAACTCATCCCCTGATGAACTCATCCCCAAGTGAACTCATCCCCTAATGAACACAACCCCGAGTGAACTCATCCCCTAATGAACTCATCCCCGAGTGAACTCATCCCCTAATGAACTCATCCCCAAGTGAACTCATCCGCTAATGAACTCATCCCCTAATGAACACATCCCCGAGTGAACTCATCCCCTAATGAACACATCCCCGAGTGAGCTCAACCCCTAATGAACTCATCCCCAAGTGAACTCATCCCCGAGTGAACTCATCTCCTAATGAACTCATCCCCAAGTGAACTCATCCTCTAATGAACTCATCCCCTAATGAACTCATCCCCGAGTGAACTCATCCCCAAGTGAACTCATCCCCTAATGAATTCATACCCAAGTAAACTCATCCCCAAGTGAACTCATCCCCTAATGAACTCATTCCCACGTGAACTCATCCCCTAAAGAACTTATTCCCGTGACGTGAACTCATCCCCTAATGAACTCATCCCCTAATACACGCATCCCCTAATGAACTGATCCCCTAATGAACTCATCCCCTAATGAACTCATCCCCTAATGAACTCATCCCCGAGTGGACTCATACCCTAATAAACTCATCCCCTAATGAACTCATTCCCTAATGAACTCATCCCCTAATGAACTCAATCCCATGTGAACTCATCCCCAAGTGAACTCATCCCCGAGTAAAGGGAACAATTCAACAAGATACGGAGATGAAAGCACATTACTGAACTGACGAGAGTAACAACTGAACTAAACTGATGGTAACATCGGAAAATAATCGAACTGAATCAATACTTCAAATTGGGATAGCTAATTTCGTTTGGACCATTCGATAATGTAGTCGATACAACTCAAGTTTGACTCTTAACGCGATGTTCAACTGGAGAGTCGAGAAAAAGGTAAAGCAACTTTGTTTAACTAGGGTAACACGTGACAGCAGTACAACTGATAAACTTGTGGCCCTCGGTGCGCCCTCTAAGAACGCTTAGATGCTTCGTGTTGCGGGTATTTAAAGCTCCAGCTACACGGATTAGAGAAAAGTCGAAACAGACGTTGGCGTCACCCAGAGTCGAACTAAGTGGTGAGCTCTAGCTCCGAAGGCCGTTAGTGAACTAACCAACTGTGCTACGCCTGCTTCTTCGAAAATACTACTGATCTTTTCAGTAAAAAATCGACCAGAACTGCGAGTCAGTTCGACTAATGTAGGTCTTTTGCTTCTCATATTGTGTATTGCCAGAACGAAACAAACGTTGTACACATTTGCTAATGTTTACATATCTGCATACAGTCAAATAATAATCCAATCGTTGCCTCGTACCCAATGTTTTCTTGTTGGTCGAAGCCTTTCGCGCCTCGTCTTTCTTTCGTTCCATATCTCAACCACCAAGTAAAAGACTGGGTACGAGTAAGATCAAACGGGGCTGACTAACCTGCCATGCACCGATGGTGGCAGTTGGTACAGCAAATGGCCGCTGGTGCATGCGACACATCTTGAACGCGTCCGTGCGCATTTCAATGACGTTATTCAGCAGAGCCCAGAACGTTGCCATCGGATACGCGGACGAGAATAGTATTACATAGCCAAACTGAAGAAACATTTCCAAGTAGTCGTTGAAGGTGCCCTGTCACAAGCATAAGCACAAACTTGTATAAGACGATTTGTGAGCTAGATCCAACATTCTACTTCTTGGGCCAGTTCCTCTAAACCTCAGTTAGCACTCACCCAGGATTAAATCCTAACCCGTGGCCGTGTTTTCAGCTCAAAAAACGTTAATTTGGACCAAAAAATATGGTATTAGTCTGGATTAGGTTTGCGCTCTCGAGACGTTGAATACAATAATTTCTTTTAATACTGAAAACCTCTTATTAACTAAACTCGATTCACAAACTCGATCCGAATTTTACTAATCCTAGGTTACCGTTAATCGATTTTGAATTACCGCGATTTGCGCTCAAGAATTGAAGGATCAACAATACTTATGAATATGAGAGTAGTTGGTATAAGTGACTTAGTAAAAAGTGGTCCGTAGCTTTATACCCACAGTATAATTAGATAGATAGTGGTCGACTTTAACCCCAATCACAGCCCTATAGGCTGAATTACTCAGCACACTCCGAGTGTGGTGCTACAATGTTGTTGGGAGACTCTAGTTTTCAGACTGCTCTTTACAGACGCAATGGCAGTCACGCAGTTTACAATTTTATTTGGAGGAAAATGCCCTCTGTGAACAAAACCGAGTCAAGCCCGACTCTTATCGAGAAGTGTGTTGGTTCTTTAATTTCCCCGATAGAATGTCGAGGGACTAGACCAATGGTTTAACATCACGGCCTATCCACGGATGGTGAGGCGAAAGGAGCTCAAAACAAAGCTCCGCCATGCATGCAGGCCAAGGACTGGACCTCCTGGATGGCAGTGTGCGGAGATCTTACCAACTGCACTAACCACTGCACGCACATACACACACACACACTGAGGATATTGAACTGAACCCTGGACCTCCTGGCTGGGAGTGTGTGGAGATCTTACCAACTGCACTAACCACTGTACGCACACACACACACACACACACTGAGGATATTGAACTAAACCCTGGACCTCCTGGCTGGGAGTGTGCGGAGATCTTACCCACTGCACTAACTACTGCACGAACACACACACTGACATACACTGAGGATATTGAACTGAACCCTGGACCTCCTGGCTGGGAGTGTGCGGAGATCTTACCAACTGCACTAACCACTGCACGAACACACACACTGACATACACATACTCACACCGCACACACACATACCAATATATAATACCGTATAAAATATATTAATATTAATTAATTAATATACCAGTTGTACATACTCAATAATTGAAGGTTATCATAAATTATATAATGATAAAACCAACCAAGAGTTTACAAAACAATTTTCCACGCAGTATATACGGTTGAAAGAAAGTTGACGTTTCGAGCGTTAGCACTTCGTTGGAGCATCACAGTTTATTATACGTTTTACCTTGCCGCCGATGCGTTCTATAGTTTTGTAAAAAACTATTTACTGATAGAGTTATCCTAAATTATATAACTCCGACTTCTTTCCCATCTGTACTGCATTGAAGCTTCAGGTTCTAACCATTTAAGACGTTTCTCACACAGAACTGTTGAAAAATCTACCTGCAGTTTTGAAGCAGTGCATGAGATGTAACAAATTTATTGTAAAGTGATTTTGAAAGAATAAACAGAACAAAATCCGGCATCGGTTTACAAGCTCGCAAGCTGTTTACTTGACAACAGAGCAACAGAACGGCAGTCTTTTTGCTTTTATGGCTAAGAACAATACACTTCGTCAAGTTCAAAAGTTGACAGAAATGTTCCATCTTGGTTCTTTATCAATGGATTTGATGGTCGTTTTGAGGCATACGATCTTCCACTTTATTTTATTTTCCATTGCAGCTTACTGTACCCTTCTTTCTTGAAGATTAATGGCTGGTTAGGGTCTTGGAAGAGGTAATCTCTTAATCACCAGAAAGACGAATCTTTTAGTTTAGATCAGTTAAAATTGTGATATAATTGGTTTGTAGTTTTGGCAGTTTTTGCCAAGTTCAGGACCATGCTAGCAATATCAGACGTGTTCAAAGGTTTAACGCAAATAGTCCATACGCAAGTAAAACATAACACAGCATATTTTCCGTTTTCTCTGCTCTGTAGTAATTGACTGCAAGCATAGCTTGGGACTCTTTCAGCGTACGTTCGCCTTTCGAGGTTGGGGTTAGGGAGTTCTACCGCCGGCAGCACGCTGTCTCATGATCACTACTGACCACTACTATTCAATAGCGAAACCTCACCGTGTAGGGCTCCAGCTGCCCTTGTCGTTCAGTATCATCTGACAGGTCAGCGGTTTCTACTTTCAGCTTCTTGCCCTCCTTGCTGACTGTAGTAACGCGAAGTCTGTACATCACATATGGGATGAGAGATTCCGTCACTTGCTGAATCATCTGAGAGGTGATTAGGAGTGCACCAAGATGCTGCCGAACAGAGAAAGTCATAAACTGCTATTTAATACTTGCCGATAATTGATTGGCTTAAATATACCAGTTACAGAAATTAATATATTAATTAATTAATACGTTGCGATAGTGCAGTTGATTTAAATACAACGCTCCTTTAAATACGTGAAAACATGTAAATGATAGCCAACTGTTTAACTAAACTCAGAGAATTGCAAATCCTCTTACATCTTAATCAAAGGTATAGAGATCTCTGGAACATTTAAAACATCAAAAAATTTCGGACGGATTTAATTTCGGACAAAACTTTTGTCTGAATATTAATCAGTCTAAAATCCTTAGCAACCTAATATTTTTTCAGTGGGATTTAGACCATCAATTTTTATTTTAAGGACAGTAGCAGTTTGTTTATCAGTATTTTCTCACAGTTTGATGTTAAACGAAAGTTATTTAAGTGTTTGCTCTTGCTAAAACACTTAAACTTATTCAATCACTTCCTTCATCATCATCATCATCATCATCATCATCATCATCATCATCATCATCACCATCAATACTAATTACAACAGTATCACAGTGTTCTAGCTAGGACAAAACTGCCATTTTTCTGTGCGCCCTTTCTTTTTCCTCCAGTGCCCTGTCGTTTTGTTTGTGACCCCGTACATTGTCTTAATGAATTAATGAAGATTTGAGGTAAAAACCCAAATATTTTGAGGTTCCCACGCAATATTTTTTAAGTTATTTTCACCAAAATTCGAATAATCGTGATCGCTCGAAAATAACTGCTTTCAGATACTAAATTCCTGAGCCAGCGGTTTTGTTGCTCATTGATCATGAATATTAATGATATGCAAATTAGGGTGCCCTGTCATTTTTTAAAGCTGGCTAGAACACTAGTATCATCACCTTCAATCTCATCACTGCTAGTAATCTGATCCTCTGGGCCGTGTAGTGAGGACTCTTTGATAGCGTCATAGTTCCATTCAAGTTAGCACGCTCAATCGGCAAACATTGATCTGAATGAACTGAACTGCAAAGAATTTCATGAACTGAAACTATATTATTCAAACTCGCAAATTATCAAATTCGTATAAATTTTATAAATTCACTTTACATATTTTTCGATTATACACGTTTCATATTGCAAAGCGGATACTACGTACTACACAATAAGTGTATTAGTCAATAAAGCTACTTACGGTTCTCAGAAGTTCGATGTCTTGAAGGTAGAATGCAATGTAGAACAGAGAGTAGAAGCAGTTCACAAAGTAAAACTGTACAAAGAAAACAAATGAAGACAGTTGTGGCAAGAAACAGAAAATGACCAACATCACAGCAAGTTGAAATATAAAAAATATCTATCAAAAAGAATCCCTTTTGTCTGCACTTTAATATTATCTCGGATGCTGCCATTATGATCAAATGCTACAGATTGCAAATCTGGAGACACACCTGTTAAACAATATAACAAACATCAAGAGTCTTACTATAATGATAACTGACAGAGTAACTTTTTCAGCTCCAGTCAATTACTGCAGTAGCAGCATGCATCCTGTAGCAGCTTACAGTACAATATCCACACAGAATACAGAACGTAATCTGCAGTGCATCAAATGTTGTGTTGGGTACTGAAAAGGATAAAGACCACACAGCTTTGTTCCACTTTATTGCGACAAGGGGCTATCACTCAAAATGTCAGCTGAAAATCTTCACCTTCACAGTGAAATACACAACATATCAACTTTCTATCCTTGTTCCCAGACTCCTTCCTCTTCACAGCCTGGTTGGGTTAGGTTTTAAAATTAAAATTTTGATCAAACAAGACCGCAAGTGCATATACTGTTATTACAAAATAAAGCAGATGGATAACATGCATTCTGATTGGCTGCGTGCTTCATTATTGTCCACAGACACACTGTGCCTTAATGACCAGAAACTCAATGATGTCACAGTTGCTTAATGTCAAGTTAAAAAAGCACTTGTGAATTTTTAAGTTCACCCAAGTAGAGTCTCTCCTTTTGTAAACGTGTGCTTACGTAACTCAACATAGCATATGGGCTAGTATTCTATTTCTATATTATTTTATATTAAGTAATAATTAGAATATTAGCTCCCAATTTCTCATAAATTTAATTACTGATAGTAAATGAGGCTGCAGGCTGAATGAACTATCAAACTGCCAATAGAAATTGACATCAAAATATGTATTCCAATCGTTTTACATGTAGTAGAAATCTCCATTCTATGAAAATGTAAATTTAAAAATTTTGTACAAAATTCTGCTGACTCTCAACTTTTGTGTTGCTTTTTGTGCATATGGGAGACTCGTGCTCACAAGCAAAACTGAGTTTAGTTATATTATAAATTCAAGTTTTAAAACATTGTTCACACAATCTTTTGTGATGCTTTGGGGATTGTTTTGCAACTGGTTTGGATAGGAGACTTGCAAACATCATTACAAGGGGAAACCGACTCCAGTTTAGATGTGAGAGAGGAACATGTGATGGAGGGGGTCTATTGTGTGATAGACCATGAGTAAGATAGCCAATCAAATGAAAGCAATCACATTAAATAGTGACTAGCTAAATTCTACTATAAACAGTTGTTAGCTCCCTACATGTACATGTAGAGTGGCTCACTAGAAAATTAAAGTTAGCAGCACAAAGAAGTGAATATCAATTTCTTACCAGGACCAATTTTACGATTAGGTGGTTCTGATATGCTGATTCTAGTCGATGGTTCTCTATTAGAAAGAAGAAAAACGAAATTAAATTAGAATGAAATATTACATGTAATAGCCTATACAGAAAATTTACACATAAGGCATCACAACCACAGTTTGCATGCAGTAGCAAATATAACTTGTAGCTTAATTAGACTTATTCTTCTGGCTTAATTGCCTCGTTTAGGATAACATTGGGCCAATTTGAATGCAGGCAAAAAATAATTATTAATTATATTCTTTATTTGGCCTCTATTTAGAAACAGATCCTAATATTTACTACATGTACATGTATAAGAACACTTTCAATGGAGATACATAAATGGTAAATGATGTCATGTGGTTTACTAATTTAATTCAAATTTCCAGCATTTGTATAAATCCAGTTCAGACATACAGGAGTCCAGGCTCTCCTTGTAAGGTCAACAACTGAACTGACGTCTGGATAACCAGCCTGGGCATGCCCAAGTTCTTGGCACATATTAAAGATAGTAAACCAGCATAGTTTGCCTTATTTCAATTGGTTCTTCAACTCTTCGTAACAATAAAATGAGCCTCCCAAACTGAAATTTTGTTCTGATTGCCTTGTGTGGGATAGTGTACCTCAAAACCTGCTCACCCCATTCATTAAGGAATACTGCCAGCTTGTAGTAGAAATTATTCATGACAGCAATCATCACAGCATAGAACACAGTGGGAATCAGCATCATCACCGTGGTTACCAGTCCGCCAGATTTGCCATATTTTCCCTCCAAGTAGAAATGAAGATGGAAGTAGACTAACATGACCAATGTCGCACCCCACATACACAAACCAACAATAGGGTATGATATGCCATATGTCTTCACTTGTCTCTTCCAGGACGGGTAATACTGCTCCTCCAAACCGGTTATTGGACTGATCCTCTTTTCCCCATAGTATGTCGGCCGAGGTTCTTCTCTTTCATCAGTACCTGTGCACAGATAAAAATGCTTTAAAACAATATTAAAATTGTTTATATGGCAGGTAAAATTATGATCAGTTCTTTAAAACATATCAAGTGACATCTGGTAAAGAAATTCTAATCATATATAGTATTACCAAGAAAAGCTTGTGTCAGAACTTAGATGATCTACCCACCTGATTTAATGCTATCAGGAGTTAGACAGTTGGACATTCTCAGCATGCTATCCACATACCACAAAACAGAGGGTGACGAGTTTGGGGGGGGGGGGGGGGGGGGGGGGGGGGGGGGGGGGGGGGGG
>JANSTR010011570.1:0-13927 GCA_025434805.1 Antipathozoanthus remengesaui | reverse complement strand
TGCATTAGCTGGTCACGTTTACTTCATGTTATAGCTTTATAATGACAGTAAAAAGTTTGAAAGGACCCCGGGGACTTCAATAGTATGCTCTTTATGCCGTTAAAAATTGTACACCTTGACCTTTGCATGTATATATAAAAACAAACATTTTTAAAACAGCTCACTGACATAAATGCCAGGAGGCCGTACTTCATATAACCAGAGGTTACAGCTAGTTATTATCAATAATAGTGCGTTATTTCACAGAATACAGCAGCATACTAAAGAATGTATCCAACTACAGTAAAGATGCAAACGATGATTTTTCCATCACTTTATTAAGTATACTGTAGGTGATGAAATACAGAGTACGACCGATGGCTAGACTCACTAAGTGACAGCTGTCATCAATGAAATGCATCGAGGGGTTTTCACAGGAGACAGGATTTTGCAACATATAAATATTCTAATGACTACCTACCAGGGAAAGATTGTTCTTTCACCATATTCTAAAACAACCAGTAAGCCAAACCTACTCACATGTCTGATCAAAACTAGGAAGTGAAGAATGCACAGAAGGATTTTAATACTACTTTGTAGAAAATGTTGCGCCTTCGTTCAACATTTTATCTCTAGGCACAGTATCTATCTCTCTTTCTAACTCGGCGTATCGGTTAAACCACATTTATACACCGTAAAACAACATACTACTCAGTCCCCTCTCTGCTTGAACTTGCTCATCTATCGCTTGGCAATGGTAGAACCTAAACTTTTATTTAATTCAGTGCAAAGAAAATGTTTAGGCCAGCAATTCGCCGCTGACAGATTGTATACTGAGTAAACCAGGCCTGCCCGGCAATGTCCTACAAACCTATAAAATCAAATAGTATTTTAAAAAACAAGACGTAGAATATCAAAGTAGTTTTACACCAGAAGCTAGTCTGTGGGGACTAAACATTTACTGGTTCAAGGGGCATGTCTTCAAGTGTCTGATAGCGCATGCTCGTGGGGATATCCACAGCTTCATCGTACACACCGTCTCGCTGGTTCTTGGCAAAGTTAATAAACACCTGAAGTAAATGGAAAAGAAGAAAGTTGGCGAAGTAGAGTTGCGAGGACCCAGATGCGTGTTTGGGTCTTTCACTAGCATTTTCCGCTCGCAACTTTTTGCCGGTCAGGTACATGAAATGATACAAGTATTAAGATTAAAATCTGAACCATTGAATCTTGAAGGCATTCTACACTACAACAAAGCAGCTGGCAACATGAAACAAATGTTGCCGCTTCGAAATGGCAATGATGAACTTTATTATCCGCCGCCTGGTTAGCACAGTCTGTAAGGCGCCAGTCTGCAGTGTTGGAGAATCGGGTTCGATTCCTGGCCGGTGCCGCACTTAGAGTCTTAAAATAACTGAGGAGAAGGTGCTGCCTTTGCTCTAACAACTGCAAATTTAAATTCACCTGATCTAGCGTTGTTTGTGTCACAGAATAATCCTCGATATTGAAAATGTTTCTGTTGGCCTCCAGATGACCGAACACGGTAGCAAGTGACAGACCACGAGAAAGCAGCTGGTACTCCAACGTGTTGTGGTGCTTCTCCTGTCACGCAAAGGATAGAATAAATGAGCCACGCAACATTTACTTCAGTTACCTTATTGCTATTCATGATAAGTAAATGGTCGGAGAGAACATTTGCGCTTGGACAAGTACACTTTAAACACGGGAATTCTTGAGTGTTGAAAACTTTCATCGTTTTTAATGTGTTACTGTCTTTATCTGCAAATGCAAAATAACAAAACTAGTTGAAGTTTGCACTCATTAGTAGTTACACAAACTAGTTGAAGGCAAGTGCTGTGAAGTGCACTCGTTGGTAGTTACACAAAAGTGGCAAAGCTTTCCACAAGACGACACGGAAAAAATAAAAATAATTATTGTTGGTTATCAAACAAGACATGGAAGAGAGTAGGGGAAAGCAGAGCTTCCCTTTAGAAACAAACCTTCAACCTCTTCTGCTGCTTTTGAGATAAAAAATGTCATCTGCTTGCTAATTAAGCTAATTCTCAGCTAATAACTAATAATAACTCGGCTAATTAGAATTACCAGCTACTCAAGCTCCGTATCAGACTCACGATATTAACTTATGTACAAATCGTCTATCATCATTTCTGTAATCCTTCTAAACACTAACGATGTAGGTGCAGGGTGTTCTGTAGACTAGTCACTACCAGGGTGTTCTGTATACTCGTCTCCTTGGTGTAATATTCTAACCTTCTTGGTTATTAATTACATTACTTTTCGATCTATTTCCATTCTTTATTTGTATTAGAAAAATATTTACCAGAACTTTTCATGTATTCAGTCTTTACACTGTAAAAGTTGCTGTAATTGTCATCCGTACCACACACGAGTACAAATGTAAAATGAAAAACAATGAAATTGAAAATTGGTGCTTGACCATAACATAGAGAACATACGCCTTAAGATTCGCGTGAAACAACTGCTAAATAAGGCCAGAAATGTGATGTTAACGACTTGTACAAGACAAATGGCGGATTCCATGGTCCAATTAACCCTGCGCTTGAAAGCGCCGTAGTTATCCAACTTTTAGTTATAATAAGAGCAAAGACTCAGTTACAAGAAGCCGCAACAGGAAAGGTAGTTCAGTCAACTTCAACGACATTGTAAATACGCATTGCATTAATGGTATAAAAACTACATATACGGAAACATAAAATAATATTAATAAAAAAGGTTGAAATCGAATGGTTTGGGGTGCTATTGGGGATTAATCAAGACTAACCTTTAAGCCGGTCTTTGAAATATTTACGAGTGATGATTAATCCCAAATTGTACCCAAAACCATTCGATTACTTGTTAATAATATCCATTTCAAGAAAGAAAATTATATCGTTTGTGTTTACCTGTCTATGTATTTCAAAATCACTGTTAATAAAAAAGAAAAGACGATAGAAAATTGTTGTTGACGCGCCACGCGAACGACATGGCACAAAAGGCAAGGAGGCGTAGCTGAGTTGAATGACAAGTTTATTTTGATCGTGTACACATCTGCGCAAAGGCGAACATCATTTTGACAATGTTTGTTTCAGGGAGGACTATTCAATGGTCCTGTGAAAAATGAGTCAAATTAAATGTGGACAGTTCTAAAATAGGGTCAAGAAACTTCAAACAGGTGATTGAAGCAAAAGTACAGTTTTTTCATCAGCAAATATTACAGTCAGTGTTTGTTCAAAGAAAGTCCAATTCCAGGGTGGCGCTGCTGCAGAGCCAACCAAGCTACCAGCCATGTTGAATGAAACTTATTATTGACAACAAATGATTGCATGTTTTGTTTCATCATACTGTTCATTGCAAATGTCCAAATGCATTGGAGTGAATTTTGTTTGTTACATGGTTTGGATTTGACTGCGGTTGATTTTAGCCTCGCTTTTAATATTCACCTCGTCGTGTCGTGGTTTCCTCGGGACCCAAAATATTGAGGACAGTCATTGGCAGAACTTGAGGACCGCTGATGCCAAGAGTCCCCGCTTTCCATACCGTTTCTTCTTTGTTTGCAGCGAGGGCTATATGGCCTTGTTCGATCTCTTTCTTTGCCTTGTTGTCGCAGCTTCTGAATCTGAGCTTTGCCCTCATTGAGCCTTCGGTGAACTCCCTGGTTTTTATTTATATTGAAAACTTATACTCACCGTGAGTATGTGCCTGTCAAGTCCATCCTGTACAACCCGGAGACTGTCAGGTTCTTACTCTGTTTTGTCTTTTTACGAAACGTCACGAAAAAATCCTTCCATATTGCGTTCAGCTCTTCGGGTTTGTAAAGTTTTATGTTGCCATCATGTCCTGAGTGATTTGCCCAAAATTTTCCATACTTCAAGCCAGTTGTTTTTACGTATTGCTGTGTTCTTAGTGGGTACTTTATCTTTCAAACTTTGAATTAGGTTTTGCTGCACTCTGCAAACCTGGCCGCCATTTTGGTTGTGTACAACCAGTGCAAATTACATGTTATTTGCACTGTTTGTGATTTCTAATTTACACTGTTCGGGATTAACAGAGCAGCTCTTAGCTAATCAGAATGCAGTAATTTCACTATGCATATTATTAATGGTATCAAACAAGTGCTGCCTTTTGTCTTTCTGAAACATTCTGATGAAGACGTTTGTTTCGAGGATAAGTAAATGCAAAGCAGACACAGAAGTCAATCTGATTAGCAAATTCAAGCCAGGCAACACACACAGAGTTAAGTTGGTACCTTTTGTATTGCTCCTGGGAAGACACCCGTGATAAACTGTTCAACTGACTGCAGATCAGGGGCAGCACCTCCGACTCGTATAGTGACCGTGTAGCCATCACCAAACCTGAATTACAGGCCAAGAAGACAATGAGTAACCACCGTGTGATCATTCTACTATTGAAGCTGTTAGTGCAGCCAGACTGTGCGGTAATATTTAGAATATCTAGAAATTGAAGGCATTAAAGGATTTTATTACATGGCAAAGTTAATACACACGTTCTCATTGGATCTTGAGCGGTCTGTATTTTGCATTTACGGATTCATTGTTAATGACTTACGCGCGCGCATAGTATGATGGGATGAACCGCGTGCACGGTGTTATTGTCGTTTTCAGAAAAAAGGCCATATAATAAAATACCTATTAACCTCGAACGTTCGGTGTTTATGGGAAAATACATCAAATTTCGGCCTCGCAGCACTGACTTTCACCATCGCTCGCTCAATACAGCATGGCCTCAATTTGATATTTTCCGTAAAGACCTCACTGTCGGTTAATAACAGTTAGAAAAAGAGCAGTACAATTGCTCTAATGTAAGTATAAACTCTCTTTTCATTTACAGACTCATGCAAAGAAGCTCTTCGAGTGCACAATATAAAGAAGTCACATCAAAAGTACGCAATGCGTGTACCACTATCAAACGCAAATCTATAACATGATCTTACTTATTCTTGAGATGTTGAGGACTACCGAGGCATTTGAATTTGCCGTTCACCATGATGGCTACCCGAGAGCAAAGTGCTTCACATTCCTCCATACTGAAAAACAATACAGTAAACTGTCAGCGCTGCGTTCGTGGAAAAAGCAAATCAGTAACAATTTTGTTTCCCTAATATCAATATTGACGTCACCTGTGTGATGTGAGAATAACAGTCTTGCCGTCCTTAACCATTCCCGAAATAACGTTCCACAAGAAACGCCGCGCTTTTGGGTCCATTCCAGTGGTTGGCTCGTCCTGCATCCACAAGCACAAATGGTATGAGAGTAAGAACTATTAACAAAGTTTGACAGTATTGAAAATCCAAAAATAAACAAGAGGGTGCAACTCTAAACAAAGTTAACAACAGAACGATATATATAAAACAACAATTGGTTTAAACGTATAATAAAATCAATACAGAGTTGACAAAACAATTGGTTGGAAGAAAGATGACGTTTCGAGCTTTAGCCCTTCGTCGGACCATCCTAGGCTAACGATCGAAATATCAGTTTTCTTCCCACCATATGGCGTGGAAAATTGTTTTGTCTTTGGTTGATTTTATTATACCTTTCACCTACCTGCCGACGCAGTCACTATAGTTGTTTAAAAAATAATCATTAAGAGTTAGTTTAAACTCTTGGTAGAGTGTAACTACGTGTGAACGATCCCTTTGCATATTCCAGTGCAGACGAAAACTTAATGGATTGGGATCAACGACCTTCAATACGAAGATACTTTAAATGATACCTGTTCAAAAGCACAGCTCGGGTCGCATGCACATTCAAAGAGAACTGTAATTCAACATTCATCTCGAGCTGTTAATCTTCACAAGGTTTATAAGCATTAATACAATTTATTGTGCCACCTAGAATTCTTCTGCTGTTGAGCACTCATGAATGAAACGACTCTAAGTTAATCTTACCAAGAATACAATTGGCGGGTTGCCCACAAGGGCCATGGCTGTGGAGAGCTTCCTCTTGTTCCCTCCACTCAACCCGCCAGCACACTTGTCCCTGTACACCGATAAACTCATCTTGTGTATTAGAGTGTCCACAAGCTGCATTAACAAAAAATTAAATCAGATACACAGACAGGCGGAATGGTTCTGCAATATACAGTAAAACCGACATTTAAAAATCGCCTGAAAAGTATGGTCGGTCAGCAAAGACACCCCGTGTGGTTTAGTAATTACTGTTTCGAATGGTTTGTGCTTTGCTATAGTTATACATCTCAAATTTCAAACGTTACTGTTCAATTGCTGTTTTTTGCACTCAGCCACTGCTTTTATTCAGGCGACAATCGCATAGCAATAGGATCCTGATAGAAAAGAATAACCGATAACTAGAAACAGGTAGTTAGTAGCTGACTTACTATATTCACGTGCTCTTCAGGAATTCCCCTCAACCGTGCGTACAGCTGGAGATGCTCCCTGACTGTGAGAAGGTCATCCAAGCCGTCGAACTGAGGGCAGTAGCCTAGGTCCTTGTGGGCCCCGTGGATGTCCTTTAGGATGCTACAATAAGGAATCAAAGTTACCCTGAAGTGACAAACCAATATCACCTTCACAGAGGGACTGTAAAGTAGTTTATGTACGTATACAATAAAGAACAGAGATCCAAGTTCTGGCTGCAGATCAGGTGGCGCGTTAAAGGCCGAATGTAATGGTAAGATCTCTGACTGCCTTGGTCGATCTTCTTTCGCCACCGCATCGTTTGGGACAATTAAGCCGTTGGTCTAGTCTCTCGACCTTCTATCGGGGGACTTAAAAGAACCTACGCACTTCTCGACAAGAGTAGGGTTTCGACCCGGTGTTGATGTCTGTTCCTTGTCGCAGGAGACATTTGCCTTAAAATAGAAATTGTGTCATTGCCTTAAAATAGAAACTGTCATTGTGCCTATAAAAAGCAGTCTGTACAGCAAAGTCCCCCAACAATATTGTAAAACCCCAACAATTCAGCCTAGGGCTGCTTTCGGGGTTACAGTCCACTATCTATCTATAACTATGGCAAGCATAGCATAAATAAACATAACTTCACTCTATCAAAAGCTATACCATTTGATCTACAGTCCATGACAAAAATGTTTTCTGTCCCTAGGATATTATCAAGGATTCAATCTTGCACAAAACTGTTTGGGACAAGACTAGAATTTCTTTTCATCCCCTTACTCCAATGCAATGTTGAAACCTATTTTATGTGTTGTAAGTCTAGGGACAAAACAACCAAGCCAACATTGTACAGGGGGAAAGAGGATTCTAAGAGTACATTCCTTTTGTACAATCCAAATCCGGATTTATAAGATCTGGATTGTTTCGATTTCCTGTGATAATTCTAAATCAGATTTTTGGTCATTTGTTGTGTTGGTCAGTGTCCAAGCCAAAATTCAAATGGCGGCTAGCAATCCAGTCGACGGCTAAGAGTCTTGCTGACTTCATTTGTTATTATGGAGGAAATACTCGAAAATGATGAAATGTCATGTTTCTAGGATTCAAATGAAAGAGATGTTTTTGCTTCTAAAGGGGTTCAGTTTATGTAGGAATTCAGGCGTAAGGACAATAAGAATATATGTGGGAGGCATAAAACAAATCTTGATTCACCGATTCTCAAATGGAACGCAGAACTAGCAAGAAATCTGAAACCGGATTCAGATTGAATCCAAAGAATCTACTCTCGAGAGTGGATTCTTCGGATTGCAATCCAATACCGATTTTTAAAAATTTTGAATAAAGGAATGCTTAATCCAGTTTTGGATTTAGGAATCCGGATTTGGATTGTACAAAAGAAATGTATCCCAAGTGTTATCTGTCCCAAGGATATTGTCAAAGGATTGTAGGTGTTTTACTCATGATTTAAGTTTATCAAGTCAAAATAATGTCGCAATTTATGCTAATGACGATGTACTTTATTTGCTTATATACTTTAATCTATCTTTGCCAAAGGTCTGTTGTATTATGTATTGTATTAAGTTTGATTGAATTGTAGTAAATTGTATTAAATAGTGGATTGTGTTGCAAGGTAGTAATGAATATTGAGACAGCCATTTATACAATACCTTCGTTCTGACACATATCTTGCTTGATCCTACTGATGATAGTATCAGAGAGTTTGAGCCCAGCTGGGAACATAAACTTAGGACCAGAAGCAAGCTGCAGTAGCTGTGCTTCGTCCGGTTTCTTCCCAATACCCAGCGAGTAGATTTGGACACCCTTCAGTCTAAGGCTGTGGGCTTTTTGTTGTACATCGTCGTCAGACTGGCCATTAGTCAACACAATTAGCACCTTCTTGCGTTTGTCACTTTCATCAAACAAATAGTGACTGCAAAAATCCAGTGCTTTGCCTGACTTGCCACCGCCATCGCGAAAACTAAGTAGAAACGACATGAAGAGAAATGAACAATATATGTATAGGAATCTGGTACATTTGCCAATATCACTATCTAAACTTCGTCTCCAGTCATTCTCCTTGGTTCCCTCAGCCTGCTTACCTAGCTTTTCAAAATGGCGAACACTGTCATCCCCCACCAATGAAAGTGGAAAACATAGGTAGCTGGTCCGCATAGAATCAGCAGAGCAGTTGACCGAAAAGAGGCTATTTGTAGCTTTAAAAGTGAGTTATATCCGATATTATGATGGGATTCGAAGTCATTGTCAGTCTTTATAGTTCTGCAGAGCTGTTGAGCAATCCCTGTATATTCCATCTTCAAATGAACCTATTAAAATGGTTCATTTCCAATATATATAGCACGGTGGCTATGAAAACTGACTAACTAGGTAATCAGTAAGGAAGGGCAGGGGAATGAGTGCATTCTCCTAAGAAACGTGTGATGTGCGGACTACACCCCCCCCCCCTTCCCCCCAGGCAGATATTTCAGGTGGAGATCTGAAAATCTATTTCAGTTGAACACCGGCAATTTTATTTTGCTCGACTTCTTATTGGTTCTTAAAAATTCATATTAGTTTCTAGCCAATCACAACGTTGGGGAGGTTTGCATTTGTTCTCTCTTCTTTACACTTTTCAATCAGACCCAGGAAATGTTTTCCCGTGCATTATTAAGAGGTACGTGGATCTATTACCGTACGACCTATACAGGTCGCAACCTCGTTCCCAGGCTCTTCCTTCCCCCGAGAGAAAGACCCTAGTTGGGTCTGGTCACGTGGCACCCACATTCTGGGTGGTAAAAATAAAATAAATGTGCCAATGCGTTTGATTTGATAAAACAAACCACGTTCCCCTCTCTGACAGGCTAAATAAATACAGAAATTGATCTTAAGCAGCCGTCTCACGTTTACTTTATTTTGCTTACTACCCAGAATCTGGGTGGCCAGGTGGCCAGACCCAACCAGGGTTTTTCTCTTGGGAGAGGGAAAAGCCTGTCAACGAGGTTGTACAGGTCAGCGAAATTACTCAGCTAGGAAGAGGTCGTAGTTCTGTATTAAGTGTCTTCTGTCTAGTGTTGATAACCCACAGACGTAATCTTTTTGGCTTCTGTTGGTTTAACTGTCGGTTTTCTGAACTACAGTTCCAAACATCCACTAAAAAGGGTCAGTCAGGAAATATCCCAACTTGTTATCAGAACTACAGCAAAATACAAGTGCGCGCTACAGAACTAACTATGCTAAGAGTGATAAGCAATGTCACTTACAAATCTAGTCACTGTTTGGCTCAGAAAATATCTGATCAATCAAAACAACACTATATTTACTGGACTATTGCATCAGCTTTGCGCAACTGAACACACATTAGCGTATCTAAGGGAAACAAGGAATCTTATGCAGATCAAAAGGCAAAAGAGCACCGCCTTCGATTCCTACTCAGAAAGATAATATGTGTTACATTTCAATCGTAATATCGTAACCTATTCTGCATTATATACGTGTCATTAAACTTACTAAGTGGCTTTTAAAATCAAAATCTTACCCGATTTGGTTGATTTTTCTGATGGCCTGACTTGTGGTGTACTGTCCAAACCTGAAGATACCCTCAGGGTGAGTTGAAGACACCACCACACCAAATCGGGTGTGGTTTGAGAACGTCTCCAACTGTTGGACTGCGTTACTCACGAAGTTACGGCACTTTTTGAAGCTTTCTTCATTTCCAGAATCATCGATAAGAAATCCAACATCAGCAGCTTGTGAGCATTCTGAGAATTTGAGGGAAAATCATTTTTTTTATTTCATTGTTTCAAGATTACAGCAACTACAAAACATAAAACCAAGCAAATATGCTGTTGATGAATTCACTCTTTCAGAAGTGTAACAATCTATTACCATTTCTTACAGAAGATCATGTCAGCGGCGAACTTTACCGAGTTCAGTTTTTTTTTAGCAAGTGATAGCTTCAATCAATGCAGCAATTTGAAACTTTCCCTAAAGATCTCACTTTCGGTTAATATGTACTTATTATTATATGGCTGACTAATTTCGCGCCCTGTGTTTGTTCAATTTCAGGTCCGTAAGTTGTCGTACGGACCTCGAGTTCTCGAGCGGCCTTCATTTACAAAGTTTGCTTACATTTCTCAATAAAGCCATATAATAAATATCTTATTAGCCTGTTTGCTCGGTCCGTACGGTAAGTTATGAATCCTCGTTTTTCTTTCCTATTTTCATGGCCCGCGCGCTTCGTGCTTGGTCCATAAAAGGAAGGAAAAAAATTCTGTCCATAACTTACCGTATGGACCTCGCACTCGGCTAATAAGAGGTATATATGTATTTTTCTGTTATAGTGCATTCGTGATCAAAGTTTGTTCCATGTAGAACAATAATAAAACCAATCGGAGGATGACAGTTTATAAAACATATTTACACTTAGCCCTCTCCACAGGCAACTCAGACGGCATTTCCGGCAAGTTTTCTTCCGAGTCGGCGCGCGAAGCGAGCAGGGAGTCGGAGACTGAGGCCAGGAAAGCAGCTCCTCACCCCTCCCCTCAGCTCAATCAACATATTTTTTTCTACTCGTTCCCAGTATCCTTTGCCGCTATTCAACATCCTTCACACTCACTGGCTATCATTTCTATATCCGTATCAGATGGAGTTGCCTACGGCGAAGGCTAATTTACAGCCTGAATGCGATGCTTTGATATGAAATTAGCTAGTCTGACGTAAATGTAGAAACGACCTATTGAACAGAGCAATTGGATCAAAACGGGGAACTGCGGGCTGCTGCTGTCATCCAGCGGATAGAATTTGCCTTAAATAAAACACATTTCATATATCATGAACAGGAACAACACTGAACCAATTGCCGAAGACGGGGGGAGGAGTGATACGGGTCACGGGATGTTCAGCATATAGAATCTCTTTAAATTTTTAAGTGCATTTGGTTTGGATTCACACCTTCCCCAAGAAATACCCCTTTGGATCTGTCACTACTGTATACTCTAACACAGCATTAGATGGGGTATGTTTGTGTACCAAAGTAGTTTCTGCAAATATTGTAACGCAAATCAAGGAAACTTTTTAAAGTTTAGGGAGCTTCTGAACTTTCTGAAAGACCGAAATCAACCTCGATATAGCGGCATGTTCTTCTAGCTAAACTGATAAAACAGTTTCATAAATTCACTAGCACTGTAGTAAGCAGAAACGGGATGAATTCAACAACGATACTCACTGTTTCCTTCTGCGCGACCTAGAAAACAAACAAGCAAATCACTCTCTCAGTATTGTCATGTAGCATTAAACTGTTTCTATGGTTTATAAGAATTAAGATCATATAGAACGTCCGCCATCTAAAATATTATTCGCCTGAAAAAACAGGCGTTCAAACAAACACAAATGGTAAGTTGAAAAAAGAAGTTGAAAAAATGTAACGATAAAAAATAGTCAATCTCGGTCCCAAGTACTCTCTCTCCAGAAGGAAAGAGTCTGATTGCACCTCGTCACGTGGCGCCCAGATTTTGGCTGTTAAGTGACCAGACCCAAACTGCATGCGAGGCTATTTTTATCGGGAGAGAAAAGTGCTGGAATGAGACTTGAAAAAGTTCGTTTCGAAGAAAGAAAATAGAAGTCCAATACACTACTCTTTGTAATTGCGTTTAAATCGCATTTTTAACTTTTTGTTCCCTTTAAAATATTTTATATTTTATATTTCCTTTAATCAGGAGGGCAGAGAGGGAAGGGATATTTTTCAAGGCGTTGCTTTTTTTGCGGTTAGGGACGTTGATGGGGGTGAAGTGTAGTTTGGTTGTATAGAAAATTTTAAATATTAGTATCGTTTGTAACTAATTTTTAATTATCGTATTTTTTATCTGTGTGACTAGTAGTGTTTCCCTTTTAAAATACAGTTATTTATTAAAGATAATAATAATATTATTATTATTATTATTATTATATAGCAAATTGTTATTAAAACGCGTAATTTATATAATTTTTAATGAAATGAATAAATAATAAATAAATACACTAATTAAAACCAATCCGCGAAATATATTAAACTAAAATTATACGAGAACCCAGTAAAAACGTGAGAATTATGAGTTTTCTTTGATTATCACATCGTCACAAGTTCCTTCCTCTTTCGAAAATCATATACTTTTAAAACAATTATTCCACGAACGCTTGTTGCATATGAGCTTTTAGATAGCGGACGAGGTGGGAAGCACCGAGTAGGCTATCATAAGCTCATATCCAACAAGCGTGAGTGGAATAATTGTTTTATTAGATACAAAACACTGGGAAAACATTTTCTTTTCTACCGACTCAAGTTTTTGGCCATTTTGAGGGAAAATTTTCCATGATAAAGTTGTCAGTTGCCATATTTGGACAAACTGCAGGATATATGGTTTATACCGTGAGTAGAGAGCCAATCAGATTACCAGAAATTCAATGTCCCGTGTTTGGTATTTAATAAAAACATATATTTGAAACTGTAACGACAAAAATTATTTTCCTTCCCTTTACCGCTTAGAAGAAACATGAAGTTTGTTCTTCGTGAGTTCTAAGCTTTTTGCCTTATTTATAACTACGACTCAAAAACGTTTTCTCTAAAAATGGAGTGGAAATCTTACCTTGTAAGGTACTCACTGTCCAGCAACTGAAAAACAAAAGAAAAAAATCGTTAAACAGGAAGTTCCAGTATAAAAGGGACTGGTCAGGCCATTGTTCGGTTCATTCGCCAATCAGCCATCGTCGAGTGAACAACTCTGTCTCAGCTGTGCAACATGCGATGTTAAAGCGCGTAATATTCAAACTAATCACATGGAAAATAAATGTGAAAGAAAGTGCGTCTCTGAGACCAACAATACAAGTTGTACCAAAAAAGTATTTGTAGCTTCCTTCTGTTCACTTTTCTCGAGTTTATTTGTTTTCAATATTTAGAGTCTATTGAAGAGGTCTACAACACGTGTCTGTGTCGTTTACTGTTCAGTGTATTTTGAATTTCAAATTTACATTTCCAAGGTGAGAAAAGAGGGAGCAGCTATCCCTTTTATACTGGAACTTCCTGGTTAACCAGTGATACAAAATAAACAACCGAACATTAAAATTTTGGATTAGGGCTAACTCAGCGTTAAACGTTGAACTTGACCCACTTTCGAACAACCAGGCCCAGAGTTATCCATGTCGTGGTCGCTTTATTCATTGCCTAATTTCATACGGAGCGGGTGGCTGGCACTGTCCGCAAATGTCCACTAGTGCCAGTTCTTGCGCAACTTAACATTGGAAATCTTCCAAGGAAGACTCTAGGGAGACTGGCACTAGTGTACATTTGCATACAGTGCCAGTCTCCCGTTCGGTATGAAATTACGCAATTAAACAAGTACTGCAAATTTATTCCATGATTTCACGTTTGGTCTGCAGATAATATTAGGATTAAACATCAAATCCACAAACGAGCTGCATATAAAATAAATTCTTTACATGCACCTGTTACATCTAACACTAAGTAAATAGTTTTTAAAAAAACTATAGACTGCGTCGGCGGGTAGGTAAAACGTATGATAAAATCAACCG
>JANSTR010011459.1:0-13931 GCA_025434805.1 Antipathozoanthus remengesaui | reverse complement strand
GGGAAATTAAGATGGTGTAAAGCGGCAATGAACACGTAAGAGAGGGAGTAACCGTTAAGGTTTGGCCGCTCAGCACTAGTTTAACCACTGTTCTGCATTAGGAAGTGGATCAACTACTGGATTCGATGACACCACGTGTTCATCTGTCACAACTTCACATTGGCCTTCCTGGCAAATGGACGTTTATCACGTGTTAAAAGTTAACCAATCAGCGCTTACTGTCTTACATGATCAAAAGGCATCACCACTAGGCGTCACTTGACCAGTAAGAAAAGCTGTTTGCTCGATTCTTTGACAAAAGAAATTTAGCAAAACAAAATGTAAAACAGATAAATTCTTTTTCTTTCATGGCCGACTGACTGATGCGAAGTCTTCTGGTATGGCTCCACATGATCAATTCAGTCAGGCGTTGCTGGCGCGTAACAGCCGATCGCATGGTTAGAAGTTTGTCTGTAATTCTGTTGGTTGAGCCCTACATTTATAACAACAATAAAATATGTATATAATAACCACAACCCTTCCAGTTCATGTTCATATGGACACCCACAAACCTGCCAACACCCACCCACCCACACATACCAGGTGCTCCATAGAATGGCAAGCCTTCCAGTTCACAGACACGAAGAAGCTTCACCCCAAAACAAGACAGTTCCACTCCTGTCTTCCAGCATGACCACTCAGGTTGAGAGACAGATGCTAGTTTGTCACGGTCACCAGGTTGGTGCTCCCCATCCACAGCCAACTGGCAACAGGTCTTCACCACATCACGAACCTCTTCATCAGCTATGATTCTGTCAGATCAAATCACATGCAGTTACAGTAGATTTACACGTCTAAGAATGGTTTGAGTCGATTCACATGAAAGGAGGGACATAAACTAGAGAGAGAGAGAGAGAGAGAGAGGCGTACTACTCAAAATTCAATAGTTAAATATTGTTAGAAATTTGAAAACTTTGACGCCAAAAATAGAAATAATAAAAAAATAGTGTTTGTAACACATTTCATGGAAAGCAACGCTATACTACCATTGTTAAATTTTCATTAAATAACCATTCACTGCATTGTCTTGAGTGGAAATGAATGGTTTTATTGGTACTAAACTCTTGAAAGAATTGACAGAAAGTTTCAAATAACCATTCATTGCATGGTCTTGAGTGAAAATGATTGGTTTTATTGGTACTTAAGTTTTGAAAGAATTCACAGAAACCTTTCAAATAACCATTCACTTTCTTGTGCTGTCTTGATGAGTGGTGAAAGGTCTCAGCATTCAATGCTAAAGATTTCATAAAACTTTTAGAAAGACTCTAAGGGCGCGTTCGATTGACCCTATTCCGGAATAGGAATATGTGGAATAAAAACTTTGATCGACTCGATGAACTACTATTCCAAGACAAAAATATAAAAAATAGCGTCTTGGTTTATAAACTCGTCCCAATTGTTAGTTCTATATAATTATTTTGATGCTCCGAGAATCTAGACCGATCCTTGAGATTTTATTCCTATTCCAGAATAGATGGAATAGGGTCAATCGAACGCACCCTAATGCGTAAAATTAGAAATAGCAAAACAGTGAGAAGCATTTCACAGTAGATACAATACCTAGTGATCAACCGAGGCCAGAAGCCACAGGGGACATAGGACATCACATGCTGCCGCCTTAGGACTCTACTCCTTGTGTAGGCAGTGGCACTCATTGCTCTCTCCACGGCCAGACTGACACCTGGGGCAATAGGCTGAGTGCTCACTTGCTGACTGTCCGGCAGCAGGGAGGGCACTAGCAGATACTCAGCACTCCACGGAAGTGCCACCTCGAATTTGCTCAACAGGTTGATATATTGCTTGCTTAGGTTCGCTGGGAAATTCTCACTTCGGAAGATGTGAGAGAGGTCTGACAGTTTCATAACACCTGTGGCGGGGGAGGGTCACAATTTTATTTGTAAGGTTTCCCCATATCGAGTAGATGTTACACATGCACATATCAACTATACCAGTGGCTGAGCACATCTCGACACATGGCCTGATCAACAGAAACGGTTCTACAGGCCATAGTATTACTCACGGTATCATAGAAATTATACAAAACTCGTCCACTTGTATGGATGCGTTATATAAGCACGAATGAATTTTTAAGTTCAACAATCAAGAATCACAAACCATAGGCGAGTGATTCTAGACTCTACTTAGGTAACTGTGCACAGATAGTGCGTGGCTTTCCCTAAAATGTTCTACAATTGGTATAAGATTTAAAGGAGCCAAAACGAATTGTAGAATTACACACAGTTTAAGTATTCTACCGATGATCAGTTACTGATTTGTGATTTGTTTCAGCAACACGCAGTTTTCTGTTCAATTGTAACTAACTGTTTTAACCACTCACATATACAGTAAAAGGTGAGAAATGTTTTGCTTCGATAACACAGAAAGTTATTGCCCAAACCACCTGAGCCAGGAGCTCATTTATGTGTGTTCATGTATGTGTGAAACGCTCGTAGGTGTGTCATTTACCCCCTCCCCCATGAGTCTCACTGCTCGGTTTTACCGGTATTTAAAGCTAAAGTTACACGGATCAGAGGAAAATCAAAACAAACATTGAGATCACCGAGAATTGAACTGGAGACCTCTAGCTTAGTAGGCAGTGCACTAACCAATTGTGATATGCAAGTGTAGAGATACACCAGCCTACATATACATAAATAGGTAAGCTCTCATACTCTCTGTCACTATGGTAACTGTGGCAACATGTCACACAACCACTTGAGAAAACATAAAATCGCATACGATTATGCTCAAACACATACACGGAAACACATGATATAAACCCCTCTCTCCTACACACACACACACACACACACACACACACACACACACTTGTAATACGAACCGTTATTAATGTGAGGGTTGACCTCCCTAATGGTCACAACATGTGCCAACATATCACACAACCACTGAGGATAAACAAAGTAGAGATCCCTTAAGAGTGGGTCGTCGTAGTGAAGCAGAATACCTGTAGGGAAGAAATTAGATATGATGATGAGGAACTGTAAGCTAGGTGAAAGGAGCAACAATTCAGCTTGATCTCTCAGCACATGGATCAACCCCAAGTCTCTACAGGACGTGTTGTTGCATTTCCAGTACGTAGAAACAACTGAGCAAAGTTAGTGTAATAATGACACGGTAAGAGAGGATCAAGGACACGGTAAGAGAGGATCAAGGACACGGTAAGAGAGGATCAAGGACACAGTAAGAGAGGATCAAGGACACGGTAAGAGAGGATCAAGGACACGGTAAGAGAGGATCAAGGACACGGTAAGAGAGGATTAAGGACACGGTAAGAGAGGATCAAGGACACGGTAAGAGAGGATCAAGGACACGGTAAGAGAGGATCAAGGATACTGCGTACAACTTATATCTTCTTCAATTACGCCATGTTCAGTCTATTAACTTTGAAGAAAAATTGGTCCTTCTCGTGGTAGACCAAAAAGATTTGGCAACAACTAAAAAAAATCAGGCATTCCACTTGTGATTGAAGATTCAAAGCAGATGTTTTGATCATGTTCTGCAAGCTGAATAGCTTTTTATCTTTATGTGAACAACAACAGCATCTACCATCTCCCAAAGAAGTACTATAGTATACACACATCAAAAAGCTGTGCCAAGGGGACCATCACATAGAATTGATTGCCTAACCATTTCAACAACATCCAGCAGCTTATCAACACGTGTGGACATGTATTTTCTCCTTACGTAACGAGAAATAACGAAATGATCAAACACCACAAATGCCTTTGATAAAAAGGGCGCAAATACAAGAAAAGTACAAAGACCAGAAATAAGATATTACAACATGTACCCACCATTGTCGTGTAGAAAGCGGGTTGCTTGGTGCAGCTCATCCATGTCCCGTAGATGGACACCTTGTTTGTCAAGCTCCCCTTGAACTGCAGAACTGCAATTGCAAGTAACAATCAGATAATTGCCTCTTTGGTCTTATATAGCCATCTCCCCCTTCCCCCCCCCCCTCAGCCGAAACAACTTCTGATTCATTGACACTGCGCCTTAATCAGCTAGGATTCGTACTCTTCTGACCTTCTGAAATTCAATTAATTTTTCCATGATCTTTTGACCATGTGGTTTTCCACAACCTCTGGTAGCTTCCCTAATTCTCAATTCTTTTTTGGGCGATACTACAAACAACTGTAAAATAATATTGAGCTTTTTCCAACATAGACAAAAGACATAAATACTAACTATTATATTCTATTCTTAGTGTGTGTGAGTTTATTAGTGCAGTTGGTAAGATCTCTGACTGCCAACCAGGAAGTCCTGGGTTCGCTTCAATATCCCCAGTGTGTGTGCGAGTTTGTTAGCGCAGTTGGTAAGATCTCTGACTGCCAACCAGGAAGTCCTGGTTCGCTTTACTAACTATTATATTCTGTTCTTAGTGTGTGTGAGTTTATTAGCGCAGTTGGTAAGATCTCTGACTGCCACCCAGGAAGTCCTGGGTTCGCTTCAATATCCCCAGTGTGTGCGCGAGTTTATTAGCGCAGTTGGTAAGGTCTCTGACTGCCAACCAGGAGGCCTCAGCCTACTTTGTGGGACATTCTTTCGCAACACTGTCCATGGACAGAGACATTAAGCTATTAGTGCAGTCTCTCGACCTTCTATCAAGGAACTCAAAAGAACCTGTACACTTCATGACAAGAGCAGGGTTTCGACCCAGGGTTGTAGTCTGTTCTTGGTCGTGTAGGTGGCATTTTCCTTTAAATAAAAATTATAAACTGAGTGGCTACCACTGCGCCTGTACAGATACCATTGCGCCTGTACAGATACCATTGCGCCTGTACAGATAACAACACTAAAACTCCAGCAATTTAGCCAAAGTCTATCTATCTTGAGAATAATTGCAATATTCTCGTAATTATCCGGATTTGCCAAGCAGCACCATGCGTTTTCGTAATTGCACTATACATATAGACCACTTTATCAACTTGTGTTAAACATAATCCTTACATGAACTGTTCTGATCTCAACACTGGTGTCTGTTCATCGTTACAGCAGCGGTTGCGAATGTTCACAACAGCCTCTTCCACGGAGATGTAGCTGGCTGGAATGGGTGTGTCTACCAAACTGGTCTTGCTCCCTGACAAAGCAACCAGACCACTTCTTTAGAGCCAAGACTTCGAATTAACACCATTCACTCAAAATAAGCCCACTCCATTGTTAATGAAACAATATTCTAGTTACATGATAAATGAGCTAATAACCAGTAAGGTTTGGCTGCTGAGCACTAATAAACTGATATAATGATATACCCAGAGTAAGTGAGGGGGTAACCAGTAAGGTTTGGCTGCTGAGCACTAATAAACTGATATAGTGATATACCCAGAGTAAGTGAGGGGGTAACCAGTAAGGTTTGGCTGCTGAGCACTAATAAACTGATATAGTGATCTACCCAGAGTAAGTGAGGTAAGTGATAATTATAGCGGCTTAATTGTTGTAAACGGTGATCTGTTCTGAAGGTTATGGGTTTCCACCTGGGTCAGAATTTTTTTTGGTCCACTGCCTTTCTAGGGATGCAGTTCAGGAGCTAAATGGGACATCTGTAAGCACTTTTAATTTACAACAATTAAATCATTATAACAGTTACAGTCACCTCCCAACAAACTAACCAGTTCCAGGATAGTATGCCCCACCTTCTTCATTGATATCACTAATATTACCAGACACTGAGTCGTAACTATCAGTCATATTAAACTCTTCATGAACTTAAACAAACGCACGGCTTGTGGGATTCTACATTAATCCAGACACATTTCACTCTTCTTCACTTTCATTTTCACATACATTGTCCTCTAGTCTCACTGCTGACTTCAATAACCAGCTTTACTGCAATGACAGTCACCTCATTGGAACTCAAACCGAACTTACCTTTCTCTTTGATTTCACAGGCAATGTTGTAAATCATATGTCTCAATTCACGGACATTGTAGCCAGTTTTACTGCTGACTTCAATCATGGCCATGATCTTTGGCAAGCCTCTCTCACGCGGTGCGTACACACGTCCACCATATTCCATGGCAATGTACCTGTCCTTGATCATCTCCTGCATGCTAGGAAGGTCAGATTTGCGCTCCTCTGCAGTCATCAAGTCGTAATGCGTACCCACAATGATGACTGGTGAATCTGGAGCACGGGCCTGAAAGGAACGACATCATCAGTGCTATTTACTATGAATACAATGTGAGGTAACTCAAAAGGTTGACAATGTGGAGATGAGTGTCTCTTCGGATGAAATATAAACATTTATCCCATACCGTAACAAATACAGCCAATCAGAAGCCAGGAAAGCCGTTGAATATTCTGCGGTATTCATTGGGTAGTATTCAGCGGGTAGTATTCCACTCGACCTTCGCATCATGATTTGCGTGACACAACTATGTTCTTTTGCATGGGTTCAGTTACTAATTAGCAATTAGTTAATTGTCAACTCTCACGGAAGTTTCCGAATAATTCTGATCACTTCCGACCAATTCCAAACACTTCTGAAGATTTCCGAAGATTTTCTGAAAATTTTTGAAAATCGCAAAAATGCGTTAAAAATGGTTTTAAACTATTTCTGTGGTTTTCTGAATACTTCAGAAGATTTCCGAAGATTTTCTGAAATTTTTAAAAAGTCATAAGAATTCTTCTCAGATATTTTGGAACACTTTCCAAAGATTTTTGAACACTTCTGAACATTTTGGAACACAGGTCTGTACTACAGTGGAAATACTCAGTCGGGTATCCACTGCGAATTATGCGGGATAAAATATTTATTCAATGCTTTCTCATGGGATACCATAGAAAATGCCACTTGTCACTTGTATTTTCTTCGTATACACACTTGCCTAAAGGCTCGTGTGTATATGGAAAATACAATTAGTGATGCGTGGCATATTCCACGGTATCCCATGAGAAAGCATTGGGTAACTAGTATATTCCTCTCCATGTTTTAATACTTAATTCAAAGTTCAGTGAGACATTGCAGTCATTGCATGTCATGCGAGCTCATGTATTTAATATTAACTGATTATTCTTAGGTGTTAACACTAAGGACAGTCCATGAGCAGCTGATTCGCCTGCTGTCTGCACCAGAGAGACAACAGCTCAGAACATCAGAGGCTTTCCTTCCGTTTGCTGGCCTCAACCCCCTTCACCACAATCCTTACACGCAGCCCCTGTGGAGGGCTGCAGTGGCCCAATATGAGAGGGGCATGGCTCCTGCTGAGCAGAAAATTGCTGGCAAACTGAGACAGCAGTTTAGAGATTTGGCTGCCCAATCACATCAGGTGTGCTTCAAAATGAACATATTTTACATAAATTATACAGCTGCTGCCCAATCACATCAGGTGTGCTTCAAAATGAACATATGTTACATAAATTATACAGCTGCTGCCCAAAGAAATATATACAAAAATGTACAATGTGTGGAGGATTCCCAGGGCTGCCTCTTTTTTCTGGCAATTTTTTGTTTTTGTACATCGTTTTTGGACTCTGATAACTTTTTGATGGAATCCCACATACATGTATGTGCAAGGTTAGCACACTTGGTAAGATCATGGACTGCCAACTAGGAGGTCCTATGTTCAATCCCAGGCGTGGTTGAGGGTTACACTTTGAGAGATCTTCTTTGACCACACCTAAGCTGTTGGCGTTAAGCTGTTGGTCTAGTCTAGATCTTTCAACCTTCTATTGAAGGACGTTAAAGAACACACACACTTCTTGAAAAGGATAGGGTAGTCATCTCTGTGGTGTTTGTGGTCCTTCACTTTCTCTGTACTTAGTTCTGCTGAATAGACTATGAAGGTTGTAAAGCATTTGAATTTGGACATATTCATATGAAATTTGCGCTATATGTACATGTATTAAATGCTTTACCATTACCATTATTTTGATTTATAAACAATACCGTACTCAAAATCACAAAGGGGATCTGTAACAATCCAGACTTTAATCCGTGTTTAGGGATTCATTATACAGTCACATATTTAAGCAAATATTAAACTTAATGGATGTCAAAAAGAATGACAAAGATCTCACCAAACTAGTAGTAAGACACTACATGTAAATAAATCAACCTTTCAGGCCGTTTGTGTAACCAAATAACTGTTTGTGACATTTACCTTAGTAATGACACTCTCAGAACAAGACTTAATTTTTGAACTTGGCACTCTACCACCTATCACATTTTGATAATTTGAAAGAATGGCAAACATCTATTTCGACCTGCATGTATATTCAATATTAAAACCCAATATAAACCTCACTGTTCACTCTTTTATTCTCACAAAGGGCAAGCATTTTATTATCAACTGAAGTCTCGCCCTCACAGTGAAAGAAACAACAGTGATATCATATAAATCAACGCTTAGTTGATCTAAACTTCTGTCAGCCCACACTTAGTTACATTCATTTGATTTGTATGATAAAGTAAATTTTTGGTAGTTACACATAAATAGTTTTCTATGATTTCCTGTTCAGCTACTGAGGGAGTTCCAGAGGTACAAGGAGCTGGTGAAGAGACCAAGCATTAGCAAAGAACTGGCCCCAGAGAGGTGAGCTGGTGCATTTAACTGTATGTGAGATCAACATACAGTTTCAAGTTTTACGATATTTGTTACACGAAAATAATTCAACACCAGCAAACTCTTTTCTAATAAAATTATAGATGTATCAGAACTGCATTCTGAGAAAGTTGGACCTTAAAATTTATTGTGAAGTGCAAATTATTTGTAAAATTCAGTACTAGAATCGTGACTAAGTGTTACGGCAGCAAAGGGATCAAATAAATTATTGCATTACATTGCTGAGAAATGCAGAATTTAAAAGCTGCTTATGATTTCAACCAGAAGCAGTTCTGCTCCAACAAAATTTATTGAAATCAAGTTTTTGTATTGGAATTTAAGCTCCACGATCTCTTTGAGTCTCGTTGTGAATGTCTGCCACAAAATGAAATACCTCAGACATGTTAACCTTCCCTTACTAAACCCAGTTTTAATAAATAAAGAATGTCCTAACTTTTGAACCAGTTACTGAAACCCCATAAAGTGACCATTCATTTTGTTTGTCTCAAAGAGTAGATTCTTAAAATGTTGATTGTTTCATGAAATTCAGAAGTTGACAATTTCATTTAATGTTTGATAATTTTACTTTTCAAAAAGTCAGTAGGAAAAGGGTTAAGGTATTACAATTGTTTATGAGAATTGAGTGCACAGATGACTAGTTTGTATCAAGGTGTTGGACGAGGTTTTTTTACTAAGGTTTAGTTGTGATTTAGGAATATAGGGGGGGGGGGTAAAAGTATATTATGCATTCGAAACCTAACATTTTGTGTTATATTTTATAGAAACTCTTCTTGGCCAGCTAACAGTTTATATCAAGGGCATCCGAGATGATTTTGTGGCGAAAACCCAGAGTTCATTTGGAGGTGGAAAAGATGGCAGTGGTCCCCCAAAAGGGAAGAACATGCCAGAGATTGTGAACAATATTGTCTGGGTCAGGCAGCTGGAGGCCAAGGTTTGTACCTAATTAGAGTATTATGTCCTCAGCATCAGCCAGTCCAGTCTGCCCAACCAAAAGTTGATACATGTATGTATGCGAGGCTGAACAGCTTCTGTTGATGTTTTCAGAACGCTAACCATTCGTCAGAGCAATGTAACTTACATTCTGCCTTTTTTCAAGTCAGGATCTCCAATTTAATCTTTGACATTGAATACTGAGTATCGTTCTGTTTTTTTGTGTGCTGAATTTTTGCAGCATCTTCTACAGAATTTGTTTTAGTTTTTCCAGTTTGCCAACACAGCACTTGCATTTATTTACTGGTTATCAGATCAAGCGAGAGTAAAGTTCTCTGTTTCATTGAAATGGAAAAGAACAGTCAATCCTCTGACACAACACTGGCTACAGTATGGAAAAGTTTCTAATTAAAACTAATGGACAGTTATATTGACGTTATTACTATTCTACCGTCAACAATCATTTAAGGAGAGTTTGCGAAATTAGATGTTTTATTTGAGAACAAACTTAATCATAACTTAATTTTCTGATAAATATTTCATTTTAGTACAAGACGGATTTAACTTCTTGGACACTATAATTGTTGATTGGGAGCATCTTGTCAGAATACATTATGTCCGATGATAATTATGTTGGTCTGCATTACTCTCTGTTCTTACTGTTGTACCGGTCACCTTAAGACAACTTTAACTTGTGTAGCCTAAGAAATCGTTCGTCCTTACTGTACTTTCACTTGTGGCATAGTGTTTAGCATTACATTCACAGCGGCTTTGTTTTGTTTGAAGATGTCACATTATGTGAAGAACAAAGAGTGCGTTAACCAGTGATATATAGTAATCGATGCTAACCGTAGGTAAATGACACTCACATTGTGTGAAAAACAAAGAGTGCGTTAACCACCCGATGTATAGTAATCGATGCTAATCGTAGGTAAATGACACTCACATTGTGTGAAGAACAAAGAGTGCGTTAACCAGTGATATATAGTAATCGATGCTAATCGTAGGTAAATGACACTCATATTGTGTGAAGAACAAAGAGTGCGTTAACCACCCGATGTATAGTAATCGATGCTAATCGTAGGTAAATGACACTCACATTATGTGAAGAATAAAGAGTGCGTTAACCACCGATGTATAGTAATCGATGCTAATCGTAGGTAAATGACACTCACATTATGTGTAGTTCTAACGAAGAATGGTGTTAGCCACTGATGTATAGTAATCGATGCTAATCGTAGGTAGATGACATTCACACTATCACATTAGGTGAATAACAAAGAGTGCGTTAACAACCGATGTATAGTACTCGATGCTAATCGTAGGTAAATGACACTCACATTATGTCAAGAAAATAGAGTGCTTGAGCCACTGATGTATGGTAATCGATGGTATTTGTAGGTAAAGGATACTTCGAGCACAGCTGAAGACCTGCTTGGTGACTTGTCAGGGTTTAGAGGGTTCAGAAAAGAAGCTTCAGAACTGGCAGAGGAGCTGGACTCTTACTGTAGGGATCAGTTTGAGAGTTGGTCCAGTGAAATGTTATCTGCCATTGAGGATCCTCGCCAGCCTCTTGGGTAAGTACAATACTCTTACAAGATCTGTGGAAACTTCACCGTGACTTCAGTTTTTTCCGCCTGACTTTATTTTCTTAAAGATATTTCGCGTGTCATCTACGATTTTCGTTGAAGTATACATTGGCTCAAGTTAGAAAATACAAATTTAGAATAGCTACTAACTTTCTATTATAAGTGGGAAAAAAATCATTTGATGATTGTATGGTGAATGCATCTGATTGTCAATTTTCATACAACATTTATTTATTTCATTGTTTGAAGATGCCTTACCTTTAACCAGTGTTCGTATGGGTCTTCAAAAACCACGAGAGTCCATGAATTTTAGTTTCTAGAATTTAAGCCCTCAAAAGTTCGTAGATTCTATAAAAAGCAGTCGAGTTCCTTGAAAAGTTCTTAAATGTTTGTTGCCCTCTGGAGGCAGCATTTTGTTTGCTTGCGATTATTTACTGAAAGATAAACTGTTTACCGTTTGACCAATTCAGTTTTTCGCCCATTTTTGGTTGTCTCCGATATTTGGCAGTCTAAACTCTCCCGTCTTCCATCCGATACCCCTTTACATCCGGAAATGTTTCTTGGTTGGGTCGCGTGAAAGAAGCTGGAGTGAACGTGTCGGATTTTCAGGTCTTCCATTTTATAGCATTGGTCCTCAGTAACATTTATTATGCCATGAAAGTCATTAGAAAACACTAAAATTATTTTTTTTAAGTTTGCGAAATATCCCCGTTTAACGTATACCAGTTTTAAATAATTAAACTGGTCTGTTTGTAGTTTTTATGTTAGTGTAAAGTTTTAAAATCATACACCTACGTTACTCTGATTTGTCATTTCTCTCTATTGAGCCTTCAAACGAGTGGACGGTTAATGGAACTGGGACACAAAGATGGTAAACTTAAGGTACACTATGGCGACAGACTGGTCACTCTCATGAGAGAGGTCAGACAGCTGTCTGCCATGGGCTTCACTGTTCCAGCCAAGATTCAGCATTCTGCGAACACTGCTAGCAAGTTCTATAGACACGGAATGGTTCTCAAGCAGGTGCGACATGTTTTTTTCATTTGGTACAGTAGGGCTACACTTTACGGCAGTGCTAGTTTAAGTATGGTTGCTTGCAGATATATCTGAAGGGATAGTTAAATAGAAAGAATCGATCAGCTGTTAAAGAGTTATCCCTTAGGAGAAAACTAATAACAGATTATCACTCTCATGGTCAAAATACGGTGTTTCTCTTAAGGTTTAGTGTCGAAGACATATAAACTGGGAAACGAAGTACAACAATAGTCCGTTTCTCATCCCAAGCTAAAGTTAGACTTTTTACTGTGTGTTTTGTGTATATTGTGATTGAAGTCTTATTGGTCAGCTTTCAAGCTACTTGGTAGCATGTGAAGACATTTGTATCCCTTTAGTTGTGGTATCATTTTCAGCACTCCAGGGCAAATTTGGAACCTTAATCATTGGAAGTATTTCATACACCTTCTCGACCCAACACCGTACAGATTTTTGCTTATCATAAAAGAGTTCCAACATGCTTCTATAACTTCTGAAAGTTGTCTCCATGTACGTGCAATAGGTGGCACATTTCTACAACACCATAGACCAGCAGATGATACCCAGTCAGCAGGCCATGATGTTGGATTCTGCGCTAGCATTCGAACGGTTGATCAAAAACCCAAAGGCTGGAGCACGTGACAGTGATGGCAAGACTCAGGTCACCTGGGACAACCCAACAGAGCTCGAGTCGTACATCAGTAAACTGCAGGCAGCTGCTGACAGATTGACGTCCGAGAATAGACGACTCAGAAAGTGCCACCAGAACATCTCTGATAAGGTACTGAGCTACCTACCTAAAGGAGCCTTTTTTCTCACCGGGTTCCCCAGTCAGTCGTTTACTGTTTTTATGGAAAGGGACCCTGAGAACTTATCAAAAGCTAAGATATCTAAGAAACTGCACGATGTGTTAAGAAATATGGTGAACAGCTACAGAAAATGTAGGGTTTCTCCTTGATGAGCTCAAACTATGCTTTCAATTGGCCGAAATTTGGACCAGGGATATGGACAAAACAATTAAATAGAGTAGTTACTTTACACCCTAAATTGGCGAAAATTCAACTCGTGGTTGGAGTGGACATTAGAGTGGTAAGTAAAAGTAAAGTAAAGTGGTACATTTATATAGCGCTTTTTCCATATGAATGCTCAAAGGCGCTTTACAATGATCAGTTTACCCCCAGCCGACCGGAAGCATATATAGGCGCATCAGGCAGCCGCTTCAAATCGGTCCACTGTATGCTGGTACTTATTTTACCGACCCCGGAAGGATGGAAAGCTGAGTGAACTTTAGTGGGAAAGAAAGTTGCACAAAGAGTCAGTCCTCGGGAATTGAACCTGGAACCATAGGGTTGGGAGGCGGAGATCTTAACCACTGCGCCAACCCCTCCCTATGGTATTAGTATTTTGTAGAATTTCTTACTTAAATATACTTAATACACTACTAACTAGGTGAAAATATTTATATCTTTCCAGGGTTCAAAATAACGTTCTGAAAATCTGTCGTATTTTGTAGGCTTTTTTTGTTTGTTCCAAAATTTTTGCCGGCTGTTTTCATTGGGCAAAATATCCTTTCTGCAAGTGTAAAATAGTGAAAATAGCATGGGTACGAGGTTGTCAAGGCTATACGCATGAGCAGTTCGAAGTAAAAATTCAAGATGGCGCCCGTTCGGTAACGAGCGAAGATTGTCTGTTCAAAGTGCAAAATCTCTTTGAAAATGGCAGTAAGACTTTGGATTGATCAATCTGGATATGAGAT
>JANSTR010011348.1:0-13934 GCA_025434805.1 Antipathozoanthus remengesaui | reverse complement strand
TTTGTATAAATACCACGAGTGATATTTCAAAGTTGGTCCATGTAATGTTATAAATTTAATAATACAGTAATTACAAGTGGTGTAATAGATAACGTATAACAAAAATCAATCAAGGGTTGACGAAACAAGGTTGGAAGTCAGATGACGTTTCGCGTGTTAGACCTTAACAGTGAAGTGCAGGATGAGATATTGTGAGGGGGTGAAATATGTAAATTGCAATGCGCCACCTGTTAGCACGGTCTTTTAGGACTGGGGCAAGGAGTGGGACTGGGGCGAGTGTCTTTAATTTATTATGCAGCGATCAAGATGGCGGATTTCTCTTCGGCTTTGGCCTGTGTGGATAGCTAATAGAGTCTACAGCAAATGGATTTATAGATGTGGAATCGAATTAGAACAGCAAATCAGATTGTCTTGATTTAATGCAACTTAAGGCGCGAAAAAGATCGAGGTGCTCGAGACGAACGACAAATGTTCAATGTTGCCTTTGAAGATTTTTGTCAGTCCTCGTTTTCTTATGTCAGAAGTTTTAGATTCATAGAAAACATCTGAAAATCGGAATGACACTGCAAATTAGGTGGTTGCATTTTAATTGAAATTTGAATTATAAGAGACTTTATTCACGGATGAGATGGCTCACGAGTAGCCCTTTGATTTTCTACCTTACGGCACGGGGAATTGTTTTGTCAACCCTCTGTTGATTTTATTATATGCGTTACCTACCCGCCGACGCAGTCTATAGTTTTTTTAAAAATGTACTTTGATACAAATGGTATAGTTGTACTGGCTCATGCAATTTTTAAATTTTTTGTAGAATTTGTATCTATTCTGGTTGCCCGGCTCGTACAGCCCATATGGTTATTCCAGGCAATCAGCAGCAATCTACTTCTTAACATAAAATTGTTATCCAACATTCAAGAATGCGGTGAATAAACATATAGTGTTGTTGGGCAAATTATTTCCAATTGTACTCGAAGTCGTATGATTACATTTAAGAATACGGCATTTGAAAATTGAAAATTTGCTGTAGAAAAGTACCAAAAGTATATTCTGTAGCGACAAAAATAGACTTTGAATGCCTGCCATTTTGTTTACGCCTAAAAAAGCGACATTTGATTGGTCCTTATAAATTCTTACAGATTTTAGCCAATCAAAATGTTTGAGAAATTCTCTTTCGTTGTTCTTCCACTGTGTTAGAAAATCAGATTCAAGACTTTTGTATTTTGAATGATATACAACTTTGTCAAACACGGAAATTATTCCTACAAACGATTACTCGTTCAAAGCATTAAATGAACAGTAACAGTAGCAACAATATGGTCTTTTACCATGTTAATGATTTAGCGGGTTAATTAATCTTAGCCTACCCGTGCATGTTTTCCCGTCTCCAGTGTAGCCGACTTTGCATCGACAGATGTATGAATCGCCAGTGTCCGTGCACAGCGCGTTTGGATGACAATCGTGTGTTCCTTCAGCGCATTCATTGATCGCTGGAAAAAAAATTTATTGAAAGAAAATCAGATGGTGTCTAGGTTAATTTTGTCATCCATGTGGAACGGCCATTAACTACATCGCCTGTAATGATTACCTTATTGTTCAAAATTAACAACATATCACAATAAGGTAGCCTAAGTTAAAAAGTAATTTGTTTTACTTCGATAACGCGGGAAGTGATTGCCCAAATCTCCCAAGCCAAGGGCTCGTGTATAAAGAACTCGAAGGTTTTGTGGCTCGTGCCCTCAAATTAACAGACCACAACACCGGCATTAGCCTACTCCTATTGACAAGTGTGTGGGTTCTTTTAAGTCCCCCGATGTGTGGCGAAAGAAGGTCCCGAAATAATTCCAACCCTCGGCAAGGCCGGGGATTGAATCCGGGACCTTGGATTGGCAGTCACAGATCTAACCGACTGAGCCAACCGCACACACAGTTAAGATAGGATTTATTTAACGCGGTTTGTTGGATTTTACGAGTTTTAAAGCCAAAGGAGATTTCAGTCACCGCGGTCTCGCTGCTTTGTTGCAGTGGCTGGTCCGTGCTTTTCACAAGCCAAAACAACAATGTCATTCACCATAACTTGAAGTTTAACATTACACTTTTACAGCATAGAATAAACAATTCATATAACCAGGAAAAAGAAAGGATGGAAAGAAATCCATGATATCATCGGCAATACTTGAATCATACATCCGGATTGAGCATGTAAGTCATTTATCCACTTTCGTTAATGAAGAGCCAGACGACTTCGTAATCATATCATAATTCAGGCGCGTACGCAGGGGGGGGGGGGGGTGCACTGGGTGCCCGTGCACTCCCCTCCCCCACCTGAAATAAAAGTTCCGCTCAGAAACGTCTAAAAGAGGAAAGAAAGTTCCGCCCAAGATAGGTCAGCAATAAGGAATGCACGTTCCGCTCAGAGACGGCAAAGTTAAAACAAAAAGGTAATGAAAAAAGAGGAAAATAGCAAAATAAAATTTAAATAAAAGAAAGAAAGAGGATAGTAGCAATATAGATATATATATTAAAAACTGCTGACATAAGGTCCGCTCAAGCTTTAAGTGCACCCCACCGCCAAAAAAGCTGCGTACGCGCCTGTAATTCATAATTCTAAAGACCATGTCTCTCGAAGACATGGCATGTGATTCATTAACTTTTTAGCATTTGGGGCTAAATCTTTAGATCTTTAGTAATCTTGCTTGCCTCAAAAATTGGTTTGTCCGTCTAACTCTATCACCCGAGTCCTTTAAGTTTTTCCTCTTTATGTTTAATTGACCTCGAAGATAATACTTTTAAGGAGAAAATGACGAGTGCACGAGTTTGTTTATATTTATTTACTATAAAACCTACCCCTTTTTGAGGATTATTAGTTGGTTGGGTCAGCGGTCAAAGGGAACAAGTTAAGGTTAGACTGATTTATGACTGACTGAAGATACATATTGTTTGAAGCTGGCCAGGAAACAAGTGTCTGTAAAAAAGGAGTGGGGCAGATTGTTCCATTGAGATGTTGTTCTTGGATAGAAAGAGAGACGGTTAGTACTGGTTGATGTGGATAGAAGGATGAAGCTGTCTGGGTGGGATGTCTGGTTCTACAGGGTACAGGTCGGAGATAGTTTCTGGAGTCAAGTGAGATAAGGCAATTTTATACAACAGAGTGAGACGTGCGTCAGCTCTGCGCAGCTTGAGGGGTCTCCAGCCCAAATATTCGAGCATTTCAAAGACATTACAGACCACTGTCGCTCAAACCAATACACGACAATTTAGTTTATTTAATCTATGACGTTTCACAATTTTCAAATCTTGATATTTCAAATACCGATCATGCACCAATCAGTAATTTCTCCTAATTATGCGGATTTCCGAAAGACCCAGTGGGGAGATATCGAAAGAAATTCCTCAGTCATGCTAACAAATTTGAAAAAATAATTAGTTTTTTCGTCGAATGTTAAAGGTCAAATGCGTTATCTTTTTGTCCGCAAAAGTTACAAGTTTCCTTTTTTTGGAAGAAAAAATGAATTTTGAGGCGCCATCGTGAAAAATTGTGAGCGTTCACTTCCTACTACAACCTTCAAATGTACAGTTATATATAGCTCCTGAGTATATTTTTGCTGGATACCGCCGAGTTGTTTATTACCAACCGTAGATGATCCACGTATGACAAGCATTGCGGTCCACAGTCGCTTACCTGTACAGTTCTTTCCATCTCCCGTGTACCCATCAAGGCAGCCGCACGTGTAGCTACCGTCGGTGTTTGTACACTGGGCATTCGCATGGCAGTCATTATCACCAGAACATTCATCCACATCTGAATACCAAAATACGTCGAGTTATCAAATAATAATTGCATGTATGATTTATTTTAAGGTATTCAGTGTAGTAACAATGGAACAGCAGCGAAATATTCAACTTTCCAGAATGCGGCAACAGAAGTAACACAGAAATCGATGTTGCAGAAACGCTTATCCGAACAGTTCTTTCCATCACCGGCGTAACCGTCCAGACAGCCGCACGTGTAGCTACCGTCTGTGTTTGTACACTGGGCATTCGCGTGGCAATCATTGTCACCAGCGCATTCATCTACATCTGAAAAGATCAAAAATACAAAGTTGTGGATAACGTTAATTGTTTCTCATTTTACTGTGTCAAACATAATAATACATAACATATCAATCAGATAAGAGGTAAACTAGAAAACTACAGCGAATAAAAGAGTGGAACGACAATTCGCCTACCAGTGCAGTTCTTTCCATCTCCCGCGTAACCGTCGAGACATCCGCACGTGTAGCTACCATCTGTGTTTGTACACTGGGCGTTCGCGTGGCAGTCATTGTCACTTGCACATTCATCCAAATCTGAAATATCAAAAGCACATATTATTTTTGAGCAATATTAATTGTTTCTCTTCTTATGGTCTTCTTAATGTCTCAAACGAGTGAGTTTTATGTGATGATCTTTCTTCACACCGTCCATGAGCAGCTGAGTACGTTATAAACGGTTGGTCTAGTCTATTGGCCTTCTTTCGGGGCACAAAAAAGCTACGAACTTCTCGAAAACAGTGGGGTTTCGATCCTGTGTTATAGTCTGTTCCTAATCGCAGGAGGGTATTTTCCTTAGAATAAATTGTAAACTGTGTGGTTGCTATTGCGGCTGAAAAGAGCAGTCTGACAACTATAGCAGTAGCAACACTGAAAACTCCAGCAATTCCGCCCAACGTAACGCAGTTTGTAAAGCCCTGCGCATGGCCAAACGCAGATGCAAGTCAGTGCAAGTTTTAGACTTGCGTTTCGTTTGGCTAACAACTTGCATGGACTTGCACTGACTTGCACTGACTTGCGCTGTCTTGCGCTGACTTGTATCGACTTAGAACCTGCTCAAATTTTAGTGCAAATCCATGCACGTTTTCACCGTTTGGCTACAAAACGCAAGTCAACACAAGTTTGATCATACATTTTCAAACAATCTTTTCCTTTTCTTCTTCTCATCCACATTATTATTTTCCACGCTACGGAAAGAAAAATAAGCAAATTGCCACTCTGTATTTCCTCTTGCCATTTTGAAAAGTTGTGTTTACAAATTTGTCTGCGTGAGCCGGTGGTCTACTGGTTTTAAAAAACTTGCGTCCAAAGTGTCAGTGACTTGCGAGTCCGTTTGGCCAACCAACATAAATCATTGCAAGTATTGTCGCAAGTTTGAAATTCAAAACGTGCACTGACTTGCATCTACGCCGTTTGGCCAGGGCTTACTGAGATTTAAAGCTCAAATACAGAACTGAAGTCATGCCGGCCTAAACACTAAGAAAATTCAGAAACCAAAAAATACACCACACACATACAATGTGACACCCAGATTAAATGTGTTGGTGACTTGGGTTTTAGCATACCCGAACATGTTCTTCCGTCTCCAGTGTAACCCGCTTTGCATCGACAGATGTATGAATCGACAGTGTCCGTGCACAGCGCGTTTGGATGACAATCGTGTGTTCCTTCTGCACATTCGTCGATCTCTGGAACTGAAATAGTTAGAGGGTCCTATTAGAAACTTGATGCTCTTTACGGGGGATTTCAGGGGAAAAAATAAGGGGTTCTTATTAGAGATCGGGGGTTTAATAGAGGGATTGTAATGATGTACAGATCCGATATTCCTCCACTAGTTTTTTTTCTGATATTTATTTGGCAAATGATGTAATACTAGAATTTACCAAAGTAAACCAAATGTTGCCGATCGCGAACCATACAATTCACATTCTGTAAGAGGACCTTAGAAGGCTGTTGTTCCGTTCTCCGGAAATAAGCGCATAGTCTAAGGAAGTGTTTCTACATCGGGGACTCCATTATTCTCCAGGGCACTTAATATTATCAATCGTTTCCGAAGTCCACTGATAAATTGAGAAATGTCGCTCGCACAACATTGCCCACAGACTCGTGGAAGAACATTGCCTGTCTTCTGACAAGACACTAAATCTTTGATCTCCCTGATGAAGTTGCTTTGGACATGTTTTAAAGTTATATATCCTTGCCGCTCCTCTCAAGGACTTCTGCGAATGAACAATCAATCGACCATGCCGATGTAATGCTGTGGGGGCGCCCGATCTAAGCCACGGGGCAATCTATTGTTGGACAAACGGAAATTGTGAATTCAGTCACGAATAGGCCTTCTGCCTCGTTGTCGGTCGGCAGCAATAAAGGTTGTGAACCGAACAATATACTGGATAAGAGCGCGTTGTAAACATAATGTTTACTTTAGGTCGGTTTCTTCTTCTCTGCGAACTGTACAATGTAAAGGTATAATGTGATGTCTAGAGCAACCATTTGTTAGGTTGTCATAAATTATTTTGCATGTGGTGATTGTTCTATAGTTTCTCTATGGATATCTGGGCTTAATGTATTGAAACAAACAAATAATTGGAAAAAAATACCGGTCCAGAAAATGAAACCACATTAATTTGAGATTAAAGGAACCCAGATATTGAAAATTGTATCAGTTGGGAAGAAAATTTAATGAAATACACAGTTTTCAGTTCTTGGGTAATCATTTGTATCATCATAAGCGTAAATGCTATTACAGCCATATTTTATAAGATCAGTTCGTAATAAAGCCCAGAGTATACTATTATTGACAAGCTCTTTGTTACTTATATCCTTCTACCTATTGTCGTTATCATCATCATCATCATCATCATCATCATCATCATCATTATTATTATTATCATTATTATCATTATTATTATTATTATTATTATTATTATTGTTGTTGTTATTGTTGTTGTTCTTATTATTATTATCATTACTGCTAGTACTACTAGTTATCAATGACCACTCACAATCCCATTTCTTATACCATCGTGACCAATCTAATAGGCACTACGAATAACAACAACCAGCTGTAGCAAAACAAACTGGAGTGCAAAATTGCATTGAATATTGAGTGTAAAATATATCTTTCATTTTCAACAATTGTAATATTTGTATTAAATTGGTAACACTGAACTTCGTCAGTTTGTCCAATTCTGTCTGTAGTCATTCTCGTAAAACAAATTGGACTCGGGTTAGATTCAATTTTGTTATCCCTCATAATTGCAGACTAATTAAACGATAACAAACGGGTAGCCCACAAATTTAGGAGAGTTTCCGCAACTTTTTTTTCTACAAGCAAAAAGAAAATCTGTGGTCCAAACAGGTTTTAAAATGCTTTTTTTGTATTGTAAAAAGAATCACCCCCTAAAATCAATTTACTCTCCGAATATGAAAGAAATTACTTACGGAGCTTGGTTGTAGTGACGACACGTTCGGTGGTTGATTGTGTGGTGGTGGGTGCGGCCGTGGTAGTTATTATCTCTGTGCAAAACAATTGTGAAATAACGCTGTTACAGAGACGTGTTTCGTTCTTTTTTATTTTTTAGACAGGCGTGTCCAATTCAGCTGTGGCTGGCTCAAATGGTGCCCTGTATACTAAATACTAAATAAACATACACGATACAGATAAATAAATAAAAAACTACAAAACAAAATGACATACAATCAAATTAACGAAAAATTCTAATTACTTGTTACCAGAATACGATTTCAGTGCTTGTTTGATTTTCTGAAGTGAAGGTTAGCCGGTGGAGTGTTCTGCACCTTTGCCTCAGTATCTGAAGGAACTCTGATACTTAATTGCCCAAGCAAGGGGCAAACGAAAACGATCTTTACCGCGTGTTTCTATGGACTACCTCCTTACTGATATGTTGTAACAGTGCAAACGATAACGACGAAGACAGGGCCTGTGGTATTTACTACAAAGACAAGAACCAAGTTATGATGGCAACGCTATTTCTGACAGCAATGATGATGTTAGCAAGTGATGACAACGGTAATCCTTATAGCAAAGATGATGATAGTTAATGACGAAGACAGCTAGACATTAACTACAAAGACAACAACCACGTAACGGCAACGCTAATTCTATTTACCAATGGTAATGCTAGCAAGAGATGACAACGGTAATCCTTATAGCAAAGATGATGATAGTTAATGACGAAGACAGCTAGAGCCTGTGGTATTAACTACAAAGACAACAACAAAAACAACAACCACGTGATGGCAACGCTAATTCTATTTATCAATGGTAACCCTAGAAAGAGATGATAACGGTAGTCATTATAGCCAAGATGATGATAGTTAATAATGACAGAAAAATTATCTACAAGCAAAATTATTTACCTTAGGGGCAATTAAGGTATTTACAGGTTTAGAGAAAAAGATATATAAATGTATTTAAAAGATGGAAACATACCGATGTCCATTTACTCTGATGACAACACAGCTTCCAGAGAGTAACTGCGCCCTATTTATGACTCACTAATGAAGGAACGCTGCTGATTTATCAACTCCAATTCTTGAGTATCAGGTTGAAATTTCATTTCTCGCCTATAATGATCATTTTCTTGCGATTACCCCGCAAATCGCAATTCTTGCAAACTCTGATACATGCTAACCAACGTGATTTCAGTCATATGATCTTATGTCACAAAAATGTTCATGGCTGCATCATATAGGGATATATTCTTTATTCGTACTCACGACGTTGTGTTCATATTTGTTAATCTCCCGCTTATATTCATGGATCAAGTTTACATTAGCGAAACCTATAAATGTATCAATCCACGTTATTAGATTTTTATAGGGTCACTGTGAATGGTAAATCGCGCCAGTTTTTGATTGGAAAGAAGATTTTAAGACGCCATATTTTCTCTATATCTTGTTGGTGTTTCGACATGTCGGGTTGCGTTAGTTCTTATAAGGTTCTTGCTACTAAACAAGTGTTGACGACGGAACCGAGGCAAATAAAGAGGCTTAGCATAATTCTCCATCGAAGCTTTGGTTAACAACAAGAAAAGTTGTGAGATGAGTTCAGTTCTACCTGTGCAGTTTCTTCCGTCACCGGTAAAACCCACGTCACACTTGCATGTGTAGTTGCCATCAGTGTTATTACACTCGGCATTGAGGGCGCATTTATTTGAACCATCAAAACATTCGTCCCGATCTAAGAACAAAGACATAAAGAAACTACTTAATAGAATTAAACAGAGATCTTTGTACGTCTATTAAAGTGAAGGTTATTGATAAATTTATTTAAACGTTTAAATAAGAACAATTGAATATGAGTTAATGTTTCCATAGTTTGTGTCAACCAATAAGTGACGGTTGCGGGACTGTATGATAGCTCAGTGAAGGAGCTTGGGGTCTAGGATAGTTAAGGGGCTTTGATTGTTAAAAGGCTTGGATTTATGATAGTTAAGGAGTTTGGGAAAATGAAAGTTAAGAAGCTTGGGGTCTAGGATAGTTGAGAGGGCTTGGGGATTATGATAGTTAAAAGGCTTGGGGTCTAGGATAGTTGAGAGGGTTTGGGGATTATGATAGTTAGGGGCTTGGGGTCTAGGATAGTTGAAGGGGCTTGGGGATTATGATAGTTAAGGGGCTTGGGGTCTAGGATAGTTGAGGGGGCTTGGGGATTATGATAGTTAAGGGGCTTGGGGTCTAGGTTAGTCGAGAGGGCTTGGGGATTATGATAGTTAAGGGGCTTGGGGTCTAGGATAGTTGAGAGGGTTTGGGGTTTATGATAGTTAAGGGGCTTGGAGTCTAGGATAGTTGAGAGGGCTTGGGGATTATGATAGTTAAAAGGCTTGGGGTCTAGGATAGTTGAGAGGGTTAGGGGTTTATGATAGTTAAGGGGCTTGGGGTCTAGGATAGTTGAGAGGGCTTGGGGATTATGATAGTTAAGGGGCTTGGGGTCTAGGATAGTCAAGGGGGCTTGGGGATTATGATAGTTAAGGGGCTTGGGATCTAGGTTGGTTGAGGGGGCTTGGGGTTTATGATAGTTGAGGGGGGCTTGCATGGGGTGCTTTATGTGTGAACATGATATTGTTCCATGTTCGTGTATCGCCTACTTAGTAAGCAACTAGTACATAAAAAGCTATAAAAACGATTATTGGTTACGATTTCACTCACCTGCACACAACTTTCCATCACCAGTGTATCCTTCTGAACACCTACACGAGAATTTCCCGACGGTGTTTGTGCACTGCGCTTTCTCGTGGCAGTCGTCGAGCCCATCTTCGCACTCATTCACGTCTATAACAACATGAAAGCATGCGTGTAATAATAATAATTATTATATAAAAATACTAGTGCCTAGCTAATAATTGCTCTGAGCGCTTTACAATGTTACTACTTATAATACTTCATAACTAGTAGCTTTTTTATTAAAATGGAGTGCCGAGAAGGCAATAATTATTTGCATTCTTGAATGGTGCTTAGAGCCTGTATTTGCTGCATGACCATTACCATGATGGTCAAAACGACTGAACTATAAGACCAGGAAAATGTTATATGATCAATAAATATTTAATGTATATAATAATAATAATAATAATAATAATAATAATAATAATAATAATAATAATAATAATAAAGGTAACACACAAGATAATAACAAGAAAGATCGCAAGAAAACAAAATAAAATATTTTACAACACGTACACTAAATTTTCGTGTATTGTTTAAATAAGATGGTCTTAAGGTTTCTTAAAAGCCATCCTCAGCATTTCTATACAATTTTTGCAGTTTGTATTTATGCATCTAAGTCCTGCAATATTTCTTCTAAAACTGCTTGCATGGTCTATTATAATACCATTGTATAGGTCTGTATTGGGAGGTGGTGGTCGGATTTCGTACCTTCACAAGTAACACCTTCGGCACCTCTGGCAAATCCCGCCTTACATTCGCACACAAAGGAACCGTTTGTGTTGACGCAGTAACTACCCACTTTCGGACAAGTGTTCTGTATTGTAGTGCACTCATTGATATCTGCATTGAAACAAAGTGTGCCGTAAAGAGCGCCTATCCATCAGTCTTTGCTCACTAAAAACAATCCAGTTTGAAATGTGCAACTTAAGTGTAGACATGTGGAAAGAATACTCGAAAAGGCAAAAGGAAAACTCAAAAAGGTATAAAGGTCAACAACAAACTTCACAAATCACCTATAGGTAATTTAAGTAAAACCATTATTACTGCAATGGTTAAAAATAAATTGTAATCAAGGGTTCGTTCGTGAATACGTTATAATTTTTCTGTAAATCAATCATATAGTATTGCAGATTCGTTTTCCGGATGAGTTCCTAACCTACCGGAGCAACTCTTTCCATCTCCACTGTATCCAGCTTTACAGCGACACACAAATGAATCATCGGTTTCCGTGCACAGCGCATTCGTGTCGCAATCGTGCTCCCCTGTTTCACATTCCCTCTTCGCTGAAACGAAATAATGAAAAAGCCTTTACAGCTACGATATCGGGTAAATTCCGTCTGAAAGCAGTGAAAAACTATCCCAAAGTTGGCTGTGTAATGACATTTCATGGTCTACTAGCACCATTCATCAAGAAGGCCATCCAGCTCTTTTCTTCAATGAAGAAGGGTATACACCAATTAAAACAACTCGCAAATTTTAGACCCTCCTTTCTACTGACTCTTTATTTTTTGTTGGCAAAAAATCTTGGATAATAAACAATTCTATACGGCAAAGCTTAGCAAGACTTAACAAAACGTCGGTTGTTCCAAATTGCCGCTTTCTTCTTCTTTGCTCGGTTGTAATATTTAACCAAAAAGCCTTCATTTTTTTTAAGAGTTCCTCAAAGTTCCCCAAAATTTTCTGTTTTGAGACCACAGTGCCAAATGCTTTTACTGAAATAAACATTTAGGAACAAACCTGATAGCATCTATAATGCAAAACAGAAACTGTTCCAAATGCAGATCTTCAGCTCAACTTATGGAAATAAAACAAAGGAAATCCGCCTTCATACAAGGTTTAATACTTACACGTGCAGTTTATCCATCCGTCTCCTTCGTAGCCCCCTCGGCAGTGACAATCGTAGGAGCCAGGAGAGTTTACACATTCAGCGTTCTCAGCACATCTATGAGAGCCTTCTAAACACTCATCCGTGTCTTGGGTCGAAGGGATCATCAGAAACAGAATTAGGAAAACAATTTCAACAATAAATGATCCGCCAGTGTTGCGAGTGTATTGGCTAAAGATGTTAGGTAAGGACTCAGCAGGGCTCAAAATAACCATGTCCCTCACCCGGACAACCAAAATGGCTTGGGGCAACTAAATCGGTCACTTGGTTTGTCAAGGACAGCTAAATGTTTTTTGTTGGGACGACTTGGAAATTAATAATATATGCATGGTTGTTAACATATATGTAAGTAAAAAAATAAAACTCTGGATGATTTGTGGAACATAACCTGCGGTGTGGATTCTAGGTCCCAATAACAGATTATTTATTTATTATTTTTTTCAATTCCATTTTAATGGACTATCATTTGTTAGATTTCCTTCTTGCCAATGAATATATTATAGTCAATGATACACGGCTTCCATGTAAAGAAATCCAAGGGCTTCATTCCATAACGCATACTTCACGGTTCACCTTTACTAGACGTGTTACTTTAAAGTTGAGACAAGTGATTAATTTCTGGAACAACCAAAGTGTTAGTCTTGTTTGTCCCTGAACAGCCATCTGAAAAAGCTTATCTTTGAGCCCTGGACTGACTCGAAGGAATGAAGACCACAGAACGAATATTCACTTGGAGGATATCAACAACAAATAACATACTGGGCGAAAAGTATTGAGAATAACTGAACAGCTTCGTTAAGGGTGTTGCGTAACCACGACACTTTTGCAAAGAAAATGCAAATGAAATAAGTGTTTAAAAGTCCTAACATTTAACTATTGTTTAAAGTTACATTCTCTGTAAAACACGATTCGAAAGGTAATGTTCTGGAAATGTGACCAAAACATTCAGTCCAAATATTAATTCCTCTAATCTGTCTCGGCAGCTTCCTCATAAACAGGTTGAGAGAGTTTTGCATTTCATCTTTAAATAGTTTGCTGTGTATGATTACAGGGTTCCCACTCATAGGCCAGAAAAAAATTCCCTGACTTTTCCTGGACTTTTCAATGACCAAAACCTATTTTCACTGATCCCTAGTTAGAGAAATGGCACTGTCCGAATTCAGTTTTCCTGAACAAATATGTTACCGTAATTATATTTTTCAACTATATATTATCTGTTTTAAAAATGTTAGTTTTGCAGTTAGAAGAAGGGACTAATTCTTTTAATAAGTGTATAATTGTACTTCCCACAAAGTTTGTGGGAATTGTGCAAGCTTCCCCAAGGTATACTTACAACTGTCCCTCTCATATGTAAGTGAAACTAAAGCTTATCTCACCATTGGTTCATATTTAGATGAGCTACAGTTTCTTTTCTAGTTGACCAATGTTCTTGTCTTCAGCTCCAATTTCTTTCCTCTTCTATTGTGATTTGTCTCTCAAAGCATTAGACTTGACAAGAAGACTCGTGTCATATTTTTTTGCCATATTGGCTAGTTCATCTGCTTCAAGCACCAGCTCCTCTGCAAGTGACTGCAGCTTCTGCTTATTTTTTCTCAGCTGCCTCACTTCTTCTTCTAAGGCTTTTCTCTGCAGTTCCTTTTCTGTTCTTTCTGCCAACTGTTTATTTTTATCCAGGTGGACGTGATACCTTTGTCGCGCATGAGAGCATGATATCAAGAATGCCTTGTTACACAGTCTTCAAAAGGGATCCCTTCTTGCTTGATGCCATCATATGCTCTGCGAAAACCAACTAATATTTCCTGGTGCATATTGTTGCTTAGGATTTCTTCATTATCTGAGAACCTCTTTCTACACACGAATGTCCAATATTTGCTTTACCATAGACCACAGCTCTGCATATTCTTGATTATAATTCAACAATAATTTTCATACTGAAAACGCGCAATACTATTGGTCAGAAACGATCACGTGATACACGTTCGCAGGGCCACTATTTTTCGATACAGCAGGGCCAATATCTGTAACCGCTGACAAGCAATTAAAATTGTTTT
>JANSTR010011237.1:0-13939 GCA_025434805.1 Antipathozoanthus remengesaui | reverse complement strand
GTATTAAATCCTACAATCGCATTTCTACTCTCGAGAGAAATTACAAGGAGTAGCCGAAATAGAAAAAAACAGTGGGAGTTCATAATTAAGTAACTAATGGAAACACAATGATAAAACCAAAGCATAACTTGCCAGTAACAATAACTCTCCAGGTTTTCATCAACTGCACACTCGATCAGTATTTTCTCACATCACGACTTACTTTTTACAGACTTCATTGAAAAGTTGTTTGGGGTTAAGGGCTCCACCTGACTGTCCAGTCTTCACGTCTCTCAGCACCTTCCATAGAGCTGTTGTCAGTGATCCAGCTGGAGTGGTCACAGAGATTTGTTGCTGACTCTGTATAATATCAACGATTACTGAAATACTTTAGTATTAAGCCAAATGCTCTGCTATTCTAAGGTTTACGGAGACCATAACCGGTCCCACAGGAGGTGAAGATGTTACAGCAAAGGCAGAACCATCTCCTCTGTTATTTTCAGACCCTAAGTGTTGGTTCAGCCACGACTCCATATCAGAATCTCACACTTTAACCAATTAGCTGCTAGTACACAGCCCCTTTACTATCTTTGAGTTTTTATTCCACATGTGCTGCGCTCGTACTCTCAAGGTGAGAACAAGAAGAGAACGAATTAAGACAAGAAGTTAATATACATCCTACATTATTTTGTGAGCTAAGCTGAATATTTATAGGTAATAAAACACCGATATATAAGTAAAATGTTTAAAGTTTAATTTTAAGAAGTAAAATACAGAAACATATACATTTAGTCGAAAACGATGTGCATCTTAAACTTTAAATGTTTTACCACTTGTACCGATTTTTGTTAGCAGCTGTTTATTCATTACAAGACCGGCCTGCGCTTGATGAAGGATATCGACTTTAACTCAAATTCCAGATCTTTCATTAAGTGACCAATCATCAATTTCACATTTGTGAATAGGAACTGACTGTTCATCAATTATTAATAGTATGCCGATTGAGCTCAACTCTCTTACCTCATTATGACGAATCAAACCTCAGTGGAAGAATATTCAGCGGACAAAAAACCTGATGTAATAGTTTATACATGCATGTGAACTGCACGTAAAACTGGACCCTAAGAATGTTGAAATAATTGTACTGAATGTTTGTAATTGATCAGTGTAAGTAGCAAAGTTAGTCTGCTTCCTTACTTAGCTAGAGGTCTGCAGTTTGATTCTCTAGCCAGTGACCTCAATGTCTCCTTCTACCTTTTCTCTGATCCAGATATAACTATATTATACACTTAACGACTGCTCACGAAGAAAACATCTGCTTTGTTTCCCGAGACTCTTGATGTTTCCCCAAGACGAAGTCGAGGGAAACATCGAAATTCAAGGGAAACAAAACAGATGTTTCCCAAGGGAGCAGTCATTTCAAAGTGTTTTGTTACATAGCACAAACAAATAAACCACGATTATTAAAAGAAAACAAATTTTCCTGCTCTCAAACGTGACAGCGCGACAGCAGTTCACCGGCTGGTCAACAATTTTGGAGACGTTGACCAGCCGGATAACATTTGATTTGAGTTACTCCACGTGACCAGTTGATTTAGCCAATGAGAGCGCACATTCGAGTCGAAAACGCACTAGCTGGTATATAACAAATATAGATACCTGTCAAATGGAGCATCAACAAGAGCACACTTCCGAGATACATGAGCCCCTGGCACAGAAGATTTAGGCAACCACTCCCGCATTATCGAAGTAATATTAATTACCCTTTGCCCTCGTTTAGTACAAATATAATATACATTTGATTCAAAAGTTTTTACTTCATTGTCTGGCTTGATCACATGGAAGTACTCTTCCTTCATGGCACAAGTCAGTGTGACATGCAGCAGCTCTGTTTGACAGAGATTCTGAAATTGAAGTTAAAAGGAGATAAATCAGTTAGCAAGTTTACACAAAGGAAGAAGGTGACAGAGGTGATGTGGAAAGGACAGACAGCAATGAAACCAGGCACAGATTCGGGAATATATTAGGTTAATATACAAACCTGCATTACTGCATTGAAAAAACATGTGTTGCCTAAATTGGTAAGACCCTAAAAAGGAACAAGAGTCAGAATTAATTAGCAAATAAACTGGAAAAGGAATACATTGATCAGAGCAACTATTTGTAACAAGGTAAATCTTTCATTACTAACAAACATGCACAAAACTTGGGCCAAGTTAAAATTACTATTAATTGCTAATTATTGTCAACCTTGCAGCAATTGCTGGTTGTAAATTATGAAGAACTGATGCAGCTCAGAAATTCGAACTGGAAGTATATACAATCATGTAGCTAGGTGCCTCTATTGTCCATACCTGACCTCAGAATACAGCCAACAGTCAGTTGGAATAACAATTATCCCCTGAAGTGGAGGTGAATATCTATCGCTAGGCACCGACACTGAGGGGGATAATTGTTTTAGTATTAACCAAACTGGTGAATAGCACTTTTGAAATTAATCTATTTATTATTTCACAACCAGTTTGTCCATCCATCTCACGCGCGCGTTCACATGTCAAATTTCATGCATGAGTTACTTACCGAAGTGAATAGCACAGGATTTTCGGTGTTTGATGAACCAATTAGAGCGCGCGAAAAGTGCTATTCACCTGTTTGGTTAATACGAATAAAGACTACATCATATATTGGCTTTTCTAAACATCTAAGTGAGGAATATTTGTAAGTCCCTATGTTTTTATTGTCTGTTCCAGACGACCTCAGAGAATTACGAGACGACTTGAGACAATTACATCTTTTGATTGAGGCTTTTTTTAAATCTACAATGCGGATCTCAGTTCGGGTTTTTGATTCTCATATGACTTACAATAACTGTAATTAAATGTTACATGCTCAGAACGAATGCCATACATAAAACCATTTTGGTCAGTGTAGCGATCTCTCTCACTTACCCGGTATTTCACGTCAACCTCTTTAAATTTTTCTTCGTCAGCAGCTCCAAGTTCTTGTTTGAGTTTTGGTTCCTGAAACGCGTTACTGAGGTACAACCACTGAAACAGAAGGTCAGAACTGCATCATAATTTGTAGCAGCTGCCGGTATAAATGCCATACTATTTGACTATAAACTGAAGTTACGAGAAACAACGGAGACACATGTGATGTATGACCAAAGTTCCACGAGTATTCTCAAAATTCAACTTGCACATTCTCACATACCAACTACACATCATCGAAATCAACACTAATTTAATCATGTACAACTCTTGTAGTCTATCTAACAACTGATTTAGACAATGCAATTGTCACACGTAAACTACAAAAACGTATTCGCAAACCTTGCCTTGAATCGTTAATTATAAACACACAGATGCATGGGTGTGTTATATAATTCGTTAAGGGTTTCTGACCAATAGCAAAATGACAAAATTATGCCAAGATCAGAACTCAATAAGCTTTTTAAAATCTGTTACTTGTTCATGATTTCCAAAATGGCAAAACTGCTGGTGAAACACTTTATCTGAAATAGCAATTATGACTTCTTGTGACTCCACACTGTAGTATGTCAACAAGCCTTGGCAACATTAAATTTGAAATAATAGTGTTGAAAAGAAGCAGAATAATGCCTTCCTTTTGAACCATTTAGAAAGGAGCTCAGTGTGTCTTTACTAAAAAAAACTCGATCTCGATCTAATTAAAGTATCCAATCCTAACAGCATAAAGTGGCTCTGGTTTCGACTGTAGAAACATTTATTTAATTTGAAAATTGCTAATTGTAAATAGCCTTAAGTAGAGAGGGTGGAACCTTAAAAAACGTTATCAGCACGCAGCTGCAGAAAGCAGCATTTTCAGCTATGTTGCACCAAAACAACCAAGCAAGCTTTTGCTAAGACCAAAGCAAGGAGTATCTCTTACGATTGGTATTATAAAAATCCAAACCTTCTTCTGACAGTCAACCCAGATGTCCAAAATATCTCCCAACTGCTGCAGGTTTGCGATCCATGTCTGCACTCTCGGCTTCAACTCACCAATGTACGGTGACGCCAGCATGGTGTGCAATGTAACCGAGTTATCCTGTATTGATAAAATATATCAGACATTTGCAACAAGCATGAACATGCCACTAAATACAAACAAACTTATCAATAAATGCAGGAAAGCCTGTACGACATCACAAAACAATAAAGGACTTAAGTTTAGGAAGATTTGAAATAAAGTTAAAACAGTGTTAGAAAATCATTATTTACGGATGTTTCCAGAAAATGATTTCCACTCAGAAAGAGAAAAGCCTGACACGTGAAAATAATGATAGTATGTACACGCATGTTACATCCGGTTATTATGCAATGTACAAGCACGCCACATCCAGTTACTATGCAATGTACACGCATGTTACACCCGGTTAACATGCAATGTACACGCATGTTAGATCCAGTTAATATGCAATGTACACGCATGTTACATCAAATGTACACTCATGTTACATCCGGTTAATATGCAATGTACACACATGTTACATCCTGTTACTATGCAATGGTTGAAAAGTGCCACTACCACGAAAATCGACCGTTTTGTTTTTCAACTTTTTGTATGTAAAATCAAAGTTGGGTCACTAAATAAGCAAACTGTGCAGAAAAATTCAAATAAAATAAATTGTACTCCGAGATTTTGGCATGTTTTACACACGAAAAAATGCAAATGGAACTTAAACACTAAAGAAACGGTATATCTCACACTGATAGAGGTCAGGTACCACATCAAATCACAAAAAGCTGTGGTAGCTTTTTCTATCTATTAATATTTTCCAAGGAAGGAAGAGGGACAGTCTTACAGGTTTTTCAACCACAGCATGTCCTTGGGGGGAGATGGCAGTGACTCAAAGGTATGTGTTCATCTATAGACAAGAGGGGGGTTCTTTTCAGAGCGACTATTGAATGTCGACAGACAAGACCAAGGGCTTAATGCCGCAGTCCATGGACGCAATAGCGATAGCACAAAGTCGCCTAGACTAGACCGGGGTTCGAACTGCTTTGTTGTTCGAAAGTGGGTTGAATTTTCTATTAATTAATTCTTTTAAACAGTTAATCCGGTTTTATGCTATATCGTCAAAACGTGCCAAGCAAACCCAGTTATACAAACCAGACATAAAGCTTGAACCTGCTTATGAAGAAGTAACCAAGTCTTGACTTACAGTGTGAGATGACAAGTCTTTACACTTAACAAGTAAAGTAGCATGCAATTCTTACCTCAATGACACATTTCAGCTCTCCCTCGCCGATCAAGATCGATGTGTCTGGAGCGGATACTGGAGTCCGGGGCTTGGACTTCAATTTTCCTTTCTAACATGCAAACAATAGTAAACCTACAATCATAATTGTGTTAACAGTTTCATCTCACATAAGCAAGAAGCTTTTCTTACAAATGGAAAGATACAAACACTGACATCTACAGTAGTTTACAACTACAACAGCTAAACAACTATTCTTCCATGTATATAGTGAACTCGAAACACGGTAAATAGCGTTTAACCTGTTATATATGAATTCAGAGTGCCATCATAAACTTACAGTATTTCATATTTTCATAGGAAAGGGAAAGAAATTATTAGTCTCATATACTGCATCTGCATCACGATTTCCCACCTCTGTAGCTTTTGATTTCTTCTTTACTCCTGTTTTTCCATTAGATGTTCCAAATCGCGGCCTCATAACTGGAATGTGTTTTGCCATCTTGAAATCTTTCTCCAGCCAAAACTTGGTCAGAGCTTGTAGCTGAATCTCCAACGCATATTCTGCAGCTGCGCTTGCGCAAATATTGGATATCAGGTCTTTATATCGCGCAAGATTGAAAGATAGCAGTGTTGCCACAGTAAACTGCATTGTTGCATCAAACTCTTGACCCATGCCAATATACAAAGCTCTCCAATGCCGTTGCTGAAAACAAACACAAATTTTGAAAGGTTGAAAATCTCCTTACTCTTTATTTGCAATTAAACAGGTAATTAAAAATATGATTTGTAACAACCAATCAAGTCAACTGTGTAACACGTATAGTTCTAGGGTTCAGTTTATGTTGTTAACGATTTCACTTCCCGCTACGTATATGCTTCTCCTTCAGTATCCGTATAAAATACGTTAATATGTGTTGAGAATAGGGAATTAATCTTTCCCCTCTTAATTGACTTTCCAAGCTGAAATGACAAATTCTTCCAGGCTATTAATATTAACATACTACTGGAAATGAAAGAGATAAGCCAGTCTAATCTCCATTTAAGTGTATTTTGAAGTGCAGTGTCAATCAGATTTTCTGTAAAATTGTGAACATCACCAAATGTCCAAAAATGTAAATGGAGTAAACAGGATCCATCCAGCTAATCTCTATTAAGCTTATAAACTTTCAGAGACTTTTCAAGGTATTCCGAGGGCCTTGTAACAATGGAAATATACATCTTGACGTAAAGGTCAAATATGTCGTTGCGAGAGTACGTGGAATATAGACTGAAATATAATACCTTAAGTGCATCGCTCGATAGCTGTAACAAGAAGGGCAGGTCTTGGCTAAATTCCTCCAATTGGTTAAGCCACAACGCGAAGACCTCATCATTCTCCGGAAGACTTTTCTTAAAGTCGTTGCCAATTGTTAGCCATTCATTCACCTTCTCGATTACCTTTTTCACATTCATCTATAAAGACAGACACACACTGTGGGTATGAACTTTATTATTATGAAAGCTCAGGCTGGCAATATGTTCTCTTCAGAATACCTATCTTTGAATTTACTGTTTCTGGTAGGGAGAAGATCTAAATGTACAAATGCGATTTTCCTACCAATTAACGGTACTTAGAATATTTATCACAAGACATTTTTGGAATGACAAAAAATCGATGAATGTGAATGTCAATACAGATATGTCATATATATATATATATTGCATATAAGGTATCGCACTAATTAGCGTTTGAAAACGTAATGCTTTGTAGAGCAAAGTCAATCAAGAAACTGCCTTTTCTGAAAGGAATGTGCCGTTTTAAAAACTAAAGGAGTACAAAGCTTGCGCATATCGGCAACTTTATATAAGGTGTAAATATATTCCAAAATGACCAACGACACATAAAGCGTATAGATATGCATCATGCCTAATAGACTAAGCTCATATTAATGATGAGAATGGATGATGAAGAAGAACCGTCCATGGCTATTAGTGTGTACATAGAAAAACAAACGAAAATAAGTTGGCTGTTGAAGTAGATGTAGTAATACTCGAATAGTTATGATGGGGACATGGATACAAGGATATCTTAACTATAGAAGGATGTAGTTTGAAATATGGGAAATGTGAGGGTATTTACTGAGTGTCACCGCACATTCGCTGTTACAGTAGTGTGCATGTGGACTAGGAAGCAGAGTAGATCTTAATAAGGATAAGAATGTAGAGATAACGTGTAAAGGTGAATGTAGAGGTGAGTTTGGAAGTAAAATTTGAAGTGAAATGTAGATTTGGAGCATGGCTGATGTGCATGGTTGAGGAGGTAACAACTGATAAGTAACCAAATGAGGAATTGCATGTAAAGGATAATGTGAAAGTGACGGCGGATGCAGAATAGAAAGTAATAGCAATCAGGATTTCGGCGCAAAGGTGACGTAGCAGCAGATCCAGAAGTGAGCGGGAAACGGGTAAGGGCACAGACTCTAATTAAATAGTTTTTTTTATCAAAAAAACTATAGGCTGCGTTAGCAGGTAGGTAAAACGTATATTAAAATCAACAAAAGGTTAAGGAAACAATTGCTCGCGATGTAAGGTTGGAAGAAAGCTGACGTTTCGACGCTCGAAACGTCAGCGTTATTCCAGCCTTACAGCGTGGAAAATTCTTTCGTCAGCCCTTGGTTGATTTCATTGTAAGGGTACAGACGTGTGAAGCATAAGTTAATGTGGAAGAGGAAGAAACTGTGATGATGTGAATAGCAATGTGGAATACAAGGTAGCACTATATGAATAAGTTGATTTGGATTCAGACATGAATATGAGGTAGCGACAGATGTGGAACAGGGTGTGAAAGAAAAGGTAGCAAAAGATATGGATAAGTAAGTGGGGAAGTGAATGTGAAAGTGGGTTTGAAAGAGGAGTAGGTAGCGGCGGGAACGGACATAGTTAATTGGATCGTTGAAGAAGATAGATGTGGAAGTAGGTGTGGAAATGAAAACAACAGTAAATGTATACATGTGGGTGTACATGTGCACGTGGAAGTGGAAGTGGAAGTGGTTGTGAACGTAACTATGTACGAAAATGTGAATGGAGATTATATCAAATCAAAGTGGAGATTAATGTTAAGGTTAATGTGAACATAAATTTACAAGCGTATCTTGTATCTACAGTTGTGGATATGGAGCTTGGATGTTGAACAACATGTGGAGGTGGATGTAGTTGGATGTGTAGGTTCTAGATGAAAAACTGATTCTGTGTTTCAGGAAGTGATCTAAATATAGGAATAAACAACAAAAGTTGATATCATAGGTCTTGCAATGGAAATTTTGAATTCCAGAATAACTGTTCGTGTGTTTTGATATTGATCAGACCATGTGGTTGTACGTTTAAATGTACGTGCAAGTGGATGTTACAGCGGATGAGTGTTCTCGTGTTTTAGGTAAAAACACCAAATCGCTAATAGTATTAGTTGCTGACTGAAAGTATTATTAAGAAAGCAAATAAGCAAATACAGAAATGTCGACAAAATAATTATTTCACTACCTTCTTGAACACTGTCATCAGCCATTCTCTGATGCTGTGGGATGACAATTCGCAGTATTTCCATAACTGATATCGTACATTCATGTTGTGTTGAAGAGTCTGAATGTACGACATATTGTAAGGTTTACCAGTGATGATTTCTTGGCATTTGCCTATCTCGTATAGCTTGGTGCGAACCACACCGAACCTGTCCTGAAGCTACAAGGATAGAGAGGTTACCTTGAGGCAGAGAAAAGGCATAGCAGCAACTCCATGGTAATTTTATATTCCGTTTCCATAAATCAAACAATACTCAATAGTCTATGCTGCAGCGAGTACTTTATTGATTTAAATGTAGAAGAGAGAAGTAGCAAGCAAAAGGAAAAATCAACAAAATAAAAAACATGTCAGCTTTTACTTTAGTCTACACAAAGTATTTCATTTCAGTGCAAGCAAAATAGAAATCCAAACTTTAAAACATCAGTTTGCTGCTTTCAAACTTAAGGCAAAATGTAGTTGTTTAATAACATTACCTGGATTGAAATTGTATTTAAAGGGACAGTGTCACGGTATTATTGTGCGATCTTCCCATTGTTCGACAAAAGACATTAGAAGTACAAAAATAAGTTTTAATACAAACATTTCAAACACAGTTCTACCCTAACGTCGCAAATATGGTACGGATGCTATAATTTGAAGGACGATTGAAACAGATTACAGTTAAGAGTACTGATGCGAATTTGGTGTTGGTCCGCAGGATAAATTATTAATGTAAATTAGCAACAAAATGTATTGGCTCTTGAAATCTCTGTTCGCTAAAAGGGTTTCTTTGCGTAATGAAATCGTATTTTCAATAAACTTTAAGAAAAAATGCGAGGACCTGGACCTGACCTGGCATGCAGCAGTTTTGCATAAGTTAACCGTGAAACTGCTCCTTTAAAATGATAATTTTCTTGTTTAATGCGATAACTAGAAATGCTTGAGTTACGATGAAACACTTATTAACGTTTTTCCTAATATAATCCAGTTATAAGAATATCATATGCATGATTGACATATGTACAATGAATCAATTTTCCATATCACAGATATTATGATTTACCTTTTTTAAACTTCCAACTTACACTTGACTTTACAGTACGACATATAGTTGGATTTAGAAACTACAAAAATGATCTTTAGAAATGGTCCTGATTTCGCTTGATAGACTGATTTTAATAATGACGTACTTAAAATCGTGCCTCACCTGTCGCATAAGAAGAAGAATGTGAGCTGGTTTTTCACTCGGATTAAGGAAGTCACCACTCGTTGCCTTTCTTCCAATTTCAGCTGCTTCAAGTTCAAAACCCTAAAAGGTTGACAAGACGACACTAATTGCTAATGTAGCATGAAAAGTTGCACAATCTTCCAAGTTTTGTGTAGATTTATGCGCAATGGGACCAAAAACGCATCATTTCGTGGTGAAGTAAAAGATCACACAAACTTAGGTGTACCAGGACACCTAATAGAAGGTGTACCAGGACACCTAATAGAAGGTGTACCAGGACACCTAATAGAAGCCTCAGATCTCATTGGCGGGACTGCATTATAACATCATTTGCAACTGTTAACAAAAAGAATGAAACATTGATTCAGGAACACGCCAAAACATACATTAATGCATACAGTAGATATAGTGGTACAGTTCAGCAGAAATATGGGTATTCTTTTGAAATCGACTTGTTTTCTGTACAATATTTATTTTTCCAGTATATACTTAATTAATGCAGCACACCTTGATTGCTTCCACAATTCTCTCGACCACTTGTTCAGTGTTTAGCTGAACAAAATCAGATGCCTCCTGTAGACTGAACTGAAATCCTTCCCATGTGGCCCACACCTGGAGATCAATTCCAAAAACATGGTCAACCGTTGAGTTTAACAGTTTAGCTAAATGTCATTCCCTTTAATTTACCATTTTTATTTGGCTTTATTTGATGATTTGTCTGACTGGGTGACCATCGGCGAGCAAAACTAAAGGTTACTTGCACTGAAACTCAAGCATCAGTCTAGAACAATGAATATAATTATTATATATATATATCGTTGATCGCATTTAATAACGCACTGCAAGTGGAGCATGGTAAAGGCTGTCGTTTCTTATCAATAACAGTCTCTACCGACCTTTTCTTCTAAAATCTCCTCTTCTGGTGTTAGTTGTCTGTAAGAGTTTCTGATTACCTGAAACAAGAATGGTAGACATGCGAATGTAACAATTATTGAACAGCAGTCACGTTCTCAGTTAGTTATGTTTTCAGTTGCTCCACCTAACTCGCAAAGAGTTCACCTTGTTTCTTATCTCGAACATTGTTCAGCTCGTTCATCTTCAACAATTCTGTTTATATAGTTCCATATACATTTATACCGATACCAATTTTGCTGTAAGCGTTCTTACCAAAAACACTCCTTACAGTAGCTCGTATGGCTTTAACAAGGGATGTTACTCAGGCACACTTTACTTTACCTTTTTCCCTTTAACGGTTCTGTTCACAGTTCCTAATAGTTACATGTACCTTTGCTACGATACCTTTACTTACGATGAACATTGTCTCAAAATCATCCTCTCATATATTTTTGCTTTGGCTTCAACAGTTCTGATTGTATTTTTTACTGTATTTTTTACTGACGATATAATGCACTAGATTCAATACACCTGTCCTTAGTAGTCATCTACGTTTTCTTAATATTCGCATGAGCTTCGATTGATGTGAGAGACCGGATATGTTTTCAATGAAGATAATACAATTTCAGCACTATCAATGTAGTTCTCAGTCTCGCCATATCGGCATTTAAATAAACGAAATTGTCCACACTAGATAGTTCTTTGAGATGCCGGTTACGAATATACTGCAAGATACTAGTCATCAACAAATTCGGAAAGACCACAATTCCGTTCTTTGGAGCGTACGACTTCTGTTCTTTAACTTTTTTTTTGTAGTTCCCTACTTTTAGGGTGCGTTCGTTTGGGACTGTTTTTGGAATACTGGTATGAAAGCATGGATTACTCTGAAGTGACCAACTCAGATTCCGGAATACTTGGTATACACTTCCAACTGTTTTCCTATTTCAAAATAATTCAACGCACGCACCCTTACTTAAAAACAAGTCCTAGGTCGTCGAAGAAAAAGGAATATGAATTCGCACTGATGTAAAACATCTGTACCTCATACAAGTTTTTGATGTATTCCACTTTTTTCTTTAGACCTGGTACATGTTCTTTGATCTTCGTCAGCTGTTCCGTGAATGCTGCAAAGCCTTGAGTATCTGTTTTCTGCTCCTTCAACGACTGCATTATTTGGTGAACAAATATAATTAATACAAATTTTAGTTCAGGTGAATGGTAAAAACCGGTATGCATCATAAAGGTGCACAGGTCTGGTTCTTGACCGTCTGAAGAGAACAACGTTATGGAGAAGGGGTTATATGTAACATGTCTTTAATACTGTCTTTCTTTACCATTGCTCACTTCTCACAATTGAAGAGGAAATTTAAGTACTGGTTACAAATAGTCTTCAGTCGTGGTAAGAACTTATGAGGAATGAACCCGCCAGGAACAGCAAAAATGGAAGCCAGAAGGAACAAAGGATATCCTGACGCAAATCTCGATTTTGTATGCAAATGTAGCACAAACTACAAAAGGAGTGTTTTGAAGGCAGAGAGTTACCTTCTTTTCTGTTATTGCCTTAGATGTGTCTGGTATATATGTCATTAGTGACACTGGAGAAGGGAAGGCATAGGTTGCAAGATGAATTGAGTTTTTCGTTGTATTTAATATAACCAAATCTGGCAAAACAGCCATTCAGAACAAGTACTGCAAATTAATTACAACAAAACGAGAGGTTGTTGTTTGTGGGTACTAGAATAGATGTGATTTGAAAATCTCATATTTGATTTTTTTAAGTTCTAGTATCCACATAAATCGTGGATTCTGATTGGCTCCTGAGCAGACCGTTATTTTCTCAGGGCAGACGTCATGAGTGGACCACTGCTTACAAAGCCACATGATCTTATTCAAATCCAACTGTCATATTAGGAGATAAAAAACATCTGCCTTAGTTTTGAAAATTCCCCTCTGCTGATGGCCTTGGGTATATTGTCAAAATCCCTCCATACAGTCATCGCAGCTGGAAAATAACGTATATGCAAGTTTACCTGGGATAGCTGTTCAATCAGATCCAAGACTTCCTCTGAGTACCTTGATACATCATCACCCACCATTTTAACAAGCTGCTTGAAAATGCTGTTGAGTCTGGGAATAATGCAATCCTGTACACCATGGCAATCCACAAAAAGTATGCCATTTGACGTCACAAAATTCTTTATGATGTTAAACACTTGATCCGACCATGCTCTGATTAGATTCAGCTGAGTCTAAAATACACAATAAGGGCAATTAACCTTTTCTTACGGTTTAATACAAAGAAATCTAATCAAGATTTCAAGGTATATAGTTCCTTACAATGAGAGAGCCATATATTTAACAGAAAAATATAGGTGAACGAGATATTCTGGTAGACAGAGTTCAATACTGTTTATCTGTTTATACTATTTATCTGATAAATTCATTCTTCAATGAGATCATATGTAATTTGTATGGGTACCAGGAAAGGTTTCCTCTCTTACCTCTCTTATAAAGGTATTAAATCATAATCGTCGGAAATTCCATCAGATCTAAGAGTGGTATCAATGGAAGCAAACAGTGCACCAGGGTTCACACTAAAAACGAAGTACTGTATACGTACATGAAATACCAGAACTTTTCCCTGACATAAACAATATTTGAAAACGCAAGGAATGCATACATGTACGTGCATGCAGCCTGTATTTTTCAGAATATTTTGATCGATTACAAGAATGATACTTCAGAATTTTATTCAGCCAGCAATTGCTGGACAACTGTAGTGAAATTTCACAACTTTTCCAGGCCTGAAAAATGGACTTTATAAATCAATATACATGTACACTTAATGACTGCTCACGAGGGAAACATCTGATTCGAAGGAAACAAGACAGTTGTTTCCCGAAGGAGCAGTCATTAAGTGTTTTGTTATATAGCATAAACAAAATAAACCACAATTATTTAAGGGACAGACCGGCGGTGACGTTTTGTTTATGTTTTGGTTTTAGCAAGAATACAAAATAGCTTTCATCGTCCAAAATTATGAATGAAACTTAACTCAAAGGTCGTTTAAAACAATAACT
>JANSTR010011126.1:1801-13951 GCA_025434805.1 Antipathozoanthus remengesaui | reverse complement strand
TGCTACCATCTCCATGTACGAGCCGTGACCGCCCATTGCCGGATTAGCTTAGCTATTGGCAATTATTTAAATTAAAGTTAAAGGCAGTGTGACTCGGTCAAAACCCTCTGTGGAAGAATTGTTTGGACGAGCGATTGTTTTCAACAGGTTACTTTTTATTGCTCGAGTAGCGACTGATATAGTTCATCTTCAATGGAAGTCCATCAAGCTTGCAAGTTGCCTGATGAGGTTTGCCGTGTTTGTGTCAAGAAATCATTTCTCGCTCGCCTGCATTCCGATTTCTTCTTTGTCCTTCTTTTGAAATTTGCTCGACTGTATGACAACGCCAAAGTTGCACCGGAGATGTTTCTGCACATTGATGGATATGAGCTAGAAAGCCGATAAAATACACTGTTTTCCCTCGAAATATCACCAAAACATTCAACGCAATCGATGACCGATCATACACGACAAAGGTCGCTGACCTAATGAACTACATGTTCAGAAATCACCCATCATTCACCCATTCGTTATGATCTTCCACAGTATAAACTGCCCAGGCCCAGGACCACTTGGCCATGTCAAGATTAGTGCTGCTGCTCGCTTCGCTTGCAGCAATCAATATTATAGGAAAATTCATTGCCTGATGAGGGTATTCTATAGGAAAATTCATTGCCCTGACGAGGGTATTCCACGTTAAATTTCACGAGAAAAATAATATTGAAGTGATTCGTGCAATATGATTTTTTGAGTGAAATTTAAAAGGGAATACCCCGAGTCAGGCAGTGAATTTTCCTTGAATCGCATAGCAGGGATGAATCTCGCAAGTCAAATTAACGAGTCGAGTATATATAAAAACTTGGATCGACTTTGGCTAACCTGGAAAGTTAAAGCGAACGCGCGAAAGTCATTTCAGTGCTCTGTCAACCGACTGGTGAGCCACAACTTTTGGCGGGAAAGTTTGAGGGCGCACGCGCGGCTAAAGTTGAGTGCAATTCCATGCTGAATACGCACTAGTGCAATTCCACGTTAAATACTTCCTCCTCCATTGGTCGATTAGCCAATCAGCTCGCGTAATTCACCCCTGCTATGCGATTATAACAGTAATATTTTACAGAGAGATGAGAGGAAAGTGTTACCAGAAAAGAAAGCAACATGAATTAGGCTACCACATAAGCATTCCGGCTAGGAAATTCTAACTGTGTTTCATTAGTTTACCTAATTCATGTTACAGTCCAAACACACCTGAACACCCGGTTGGAACTCTGTGTCTTTGTCTTTTTCCTCTTCCGACAGTTTTTCGACCATAATTCCTTGTTGTTTGGCCTCCAGTGCTTCTGGATCGGACTCAGCATCAGGGAATAAGTGCTTTGTAAATCAAACAAATGTATGTACTAAACTTAGTACAACAACAAGGGGCTTTATTTAAACCAGCTATTTGGATTTTCCTAAAATCAATTTATGAATAAATAATGAATGAATATATAGATGGATGGATGGATGGATGGATAAAATAGGATTGGGTCTGCCCACCCAAACGGTCCCAAAAGGCAGTGTTCAACTGAGTGTTTTATGCCCCGTCCACACGGATCCGGATTTTTTTGAATCCGCAACTTTTTCTTTCCGGATACGGCTTTCGTCCACATGGATACGGCGAATTCGGGAGCGAATCCGCAACTTTTTGAAGACGCTCTCCAGAGTAGGAAAAAAATAAATACGCAACGAATCCGAAACCGTGTGGACGGCGAATCCGGATATTTTCGAATACGATGGCGTAAAAAGTGAGTGTCTAGTCTCTTAGCAAGCAATAGAACATTTACCAATGTGGCGGGAAAATGTAAAAACGCCCTAGATGCTATAGTTAATCCGGATACCATCGTATTCATGTAGACGGGCAAATTCGATTTGAATACGCTACGCGTGGAGGGAGATTTTTTTTGAATCCGGGAAGAAAAAGTGGCGGATTCAAAAACATCGTACCCGTGTGGACGGGGCCTTAGACAATTCATCATTAAGTTTAACAATCTTCCGAACGTTATTGTTTGACTTTAAGTGTGACTTTATTTCATGCAAGAAACTATGCGATTAGGAAAATACATTATCTGAATCACATCACAGTCTGTACTCACTAATGACTGCATTGTTCGTTGACCTAAAATTAGTACTTGTAGCGTTGCTTCCTGGGACCGTTTGGGTGGACAGTCCCAGTTCCACTTTCATTTCTGGATCGGTCAATACGGACGGATGGATGGATGACAAAAGGGTAATAATAATAATGGTGATATTAATAATTACAACATCCAACACAACAATGAAACTGATAATAACAATGCTGACAATAACAAAACTTCGATTCTCTTCAATAAAATAATGTCTTAGAACGTCGCGATTGAATTGCTGAAATTATAAAGAATATTATTCTAAACTATTTTGTCATTCATGTTCTCAAACATTAGCATGTTGAAGCAATTGCAGTTGCCCACGAGAAGGTCATTTTAACCAGGAAGTTCCAGTATAAAATGGATAGCTCCTCCCCCTTTTCTCACCTTGGAAATGTAAATTTGAAATTCAAAGTGAACTGAGCAGTAGACGAAACAAACGCGTGTTGAAGACGAATTCGCTAGACACAGAGAGAAAATAAACGCGAGAAAAGTGAACTGAAGAAAGCTGCAAATAGTTTTGTCGCATTGAACTAGTAGTTTGTCGGTCTCTCTAGGTAACGCGCTTACTTTCACGTTTATCTTCCATGCAGATTAATTTAAATATTGCGTGCTACAACATCGCATGTTACACAACTGTGACAGAGTTGTTCACTCAGTTGTGGGTGATTGACAATTAACTTGGTCAGAACCTGGTTCTGAGCCTTTTCATACTGGTCAGCGCTCCTTGTTTAAAAGGAGCATGTTGGAAGTAATTGAAATAATCTTCAGGTGGTTCTAAGCTATCACAAACTGGTGTGCCATCTTTAAAATTTTCAAATAAATTCAGTTAAGAATCTGCCCAAAACTTGAACACAATCTTGAAATTGATAGACTAAATATCTTCTGAGGTATTCATATCAACTGACAGTAACAAAAATGATCGCGACTGGTACATTTACCCACAACTCCTAGCGCGCGAAAAAATGAAAACGCTTAGAAAAACGTACAAAACGGATCTACTAGTAAAAGCTTCAAATCTAGTATACACAATGTCCTTAGTGCATGGACACGTTTCCCAAACAATGGTCTTCCACATTCAGCTATTCACTGAGTCAGGTACGAAAGACATTGTGGTCAAATGTACATCCGCTATCTTTTTCTGTATGACTGAAGTGCAAAGCTCACCTTGAGAATATCATCCAATAATTTTGTTGATAATGGAGACTCATCTGCTCCAATGGTTGTAATCTGAGTAGTTGCCTTGGTAACAGCTGACGAGAGCGAGGCCACTGGTATCCCAGGAGTGGGCTCCGTTATTTTCTGTAGCGCATGCGTGATGTTTGCTGCTGCGTCTTTAAGAAATACATTGGGACATAAGTAAGAAAATTCCACACAAAGACCTATCATAGTAAAAATCTAAACATAATTCTTAATGACAAGAAAGTTACGCGATGACAAAAGTCTCAAAATTTCATGTCTCAAATCATAAGCACTATAAATGTGTTATTTGTTGATCTATTGTTACAAAGAACATTAGTTGCGTTAGACGAAGGAGAACGCAACCTAATCTTGCCGTTGCTCGCGGGCTCAGGTGCTTAAATCTAGCGGAGCATTTTGGACGTATGGGCGACCGGCAACAGCCTCGACTACATGCGGCCGTGGTGAGTTGGTGACTACATGCTTTCAACTTCCTGTAAGTTTGTCAGAAAGTTGTGATGCATTTTGCAGGAATGAAACATCGCCTTCCCCCTTATAAGCTTTCTAGGGTTAACGCATACACAAAGCCATACACAACTCATTAACTGTTCGTTCCTTCACCACGTGAGTGCCAAGATGGCGTCATGCTTGAATAAACAACCTCGGGTTCTCGTTCCAACAGAGAGGAAATTGCAGATTTATCATGAGCGTCTGTAAGTCGAGGAAGCACTGTAAAGGCGACCCAAAGAAGTGGAAAGTATATATGAAGAAATTTGGCCTAAAGGAGCGACTGGAAGCTTTTCCGAACGAAAATCTGACAGTACGAGAGTAAAGCCTTTACTACAATGTTTGTAAACAAAGCAGCGTCTTCAAAAAAAGTTTTAAGAAATCATATTATTTCAAAGAAAAACGTAAATCATAGAAAAATTATCAAATCAATTTTCCCTTTTATTGACATTTTAGTTGTGTTGATATGGTTATCCAATTATTTTGTAAAGCAGAAATAAGTGCGGATACAAATAAATTTAAAATTTTCACTTACCCTTGCAATTCAATTTATTGTATTTATTTGTAGTCCTAAGAAGATTTATGATATTTTCCATTCGCATATTTGTTTGAGTAATTTTCACCAAATAAAGTTATAAATGGTCAAATACGGGCCGTTTTGGTTATTCTGCACCTAAATCACGAAGATTATGTTTCAGTTGTTGAGTTGGGCGGCCTTTTTCCAACCCGTAACCCGTGGATCATGTGACAACGTAAAAACTGGATTGGGCATTGTTTTTTCCTCTTGAGAATAAGAGAGCGAATGGATATAATTGTAGTGTCCGTAATGATGTTCCCTCCCGTCCCGTCTTGCATTTCAAGTCCTTCCAAATTATCGACAACACACACGTTAGGGAGCATGGTCCGAATGACGGCGAATCAAGACCAGGATTTATTATTGCTGTTATGTTTGATGATGGCTGGGCTCAAGCAGTGATTAAACACGCGTGTACGTTTAAGAAAGCCTACCTAAGAAGAGTTTGTGAGTTGCATCCTGCACGAGATCATTCCCACTTTCAAAGTAAAAGAATTCGATTTCATGCTGTTAGGAGACACATTTTAAGGACGCAAACAAACAACGGATGGCTGTTGACGACCAGACAAAGTACATTTTAGAAGTAGCTGTACCACAATTTTAGAGACCAAGTTTTATTTACAGAGTTGGCAAATAGAGACTGATTATGGAGATTGACTCAACGCATCGTCGTGTATTTTGGCCATACGTTCAAAAAGGACTGAATCTATTTTGCTCGAGATTGAAAACGATTTCATTATCTAGTCAACTTGATTAAAGATTGCACCAAACAAGATCAATATTTTTGTAACTAGAATTTACTCTTAGTAAAACTATAGAATGCTCCAGCCGGTAAGTAAAGCGTGGTTGATTTCGTTATATGTTTTAACCAGAATTTAGTCTCCTTGATTGTAGCACAGCCCCTTTGAAGGGCGCGTAAATCAATTTGTACGTGTAGTGGAAACTGGGTAGGTATGCAAAACAAAATAGATTTCCTATGAAACAACCTTTCTACTGCTACTACATCTAACCAACTTTAATTATCCACTTTAGGTCGCATAAACTCTACCCCAGATTATCTATTAGATTTTGAATTTTAATTCGTGTTTTTTAATTCAAAAGTAATGTTTTTATACTGGAAATATCTTTCCCTATACCTATACTTTCTGTCTTTATCGCTCATCGGAAAATTCAAAATGGCTCCTAAAAGTACAATTTCACCAAGAAAATGCCGGAGCATATTTGATAGTCTCCTATAAAAGGACAAGCATATATACAATCATCGATACTATAACTCTAAAATGAAGATCATCCAATCTTTGATTTCTTATCTATGCTGACTTATATGCTGGAAGCAAGCTCCAATAAAACAACTCTTTACTCTGTTTATTTATAGTAATCCATTTTTCTCTTACTTGTGCAACCGAAGCTTTGTTATTATGAGCTTTCACATTTCTAGGATAATAATTAGATATAATTTTGTACTGGAAAGATTTCAAAGATTAAGCAGAATGTTAAGTAATGGAGTGGACATACAGGCAGTTCAATAACCACTGTTATTTAGTTTGGGTTACACTTGAATTACAGTTACAGGAAGTTACAGGTGAATAGCACTTTTCGTGCGCTCTGAGTGGTTCATCAAACACCGCATATCCTGTGCTATTCACTTCGGTTACTCATGCATGAAATTTGACATGTGAACGGGCGCGTAAGATGAATGAACAAACTGGTTGTGAAATAATAAATTAATTAATTTCAAAAGTGTTATTCACCTGTTTGGTTAATACTAAAACAATTATCCCCCTCAGTGTCGGTGTCTAGCGATAGATATTCACCACTGATAACCTCCACTTCGGGGGATAATTGTTAAATATTCACACAACATGCTCCATGGACTGGGACAGGGGCTGATTCCAGCTACTACATGTAAATATCTGACATGTGAAGTATGTATGTAATGTAACCTGTTTACTGATTAGTTGAGAGTGAACAAACCTATATTTTTATTGTTTATTTTATTTCCTCAGATGCTCCATGTTGGGCCAGTAATGCCAGAAAGAATTACACGAGCATAATACTGTAATGATACATCGAACATTTTTTTACATAGAACAACTTACCACAGTCAGCAAATTCTACAGTATTCAATATTATTTTACAGTACATATACATTTACAATGTTCACAGCAAGGGAAATGTACTTACATATGCTTAAGCTGATCTGCAAGGGACTTTGGAGGACTTAGAGCCAAACCTGTTTAAAAACAATAATTATTATCAGTCTAAAAGAACATCTGCCATTGGATTCGATACAGCATACAGTACACAAAGTAAAATTTAATTTAGCAAAACTACTATAGTACCAGTGCCCTCACTGCATACTACAGTACACAGTGTAACAACAAATAATTTTAGATACGTAAAGGTATTCCAAAAATTTTAACTGCTGTTACATTGTACGTGTACAACTAATACAGGATCAATGAAGTACCTGGACGCAAGTCACTGTCAACAAGCTCAGCAGGGAAGTTACCAGTTTTGCCTGTTGTCATGTTTTGACCAAACCACCATGATTTTTCACAACTGAAAACAATTGGAAAATCTTTTTATACATGGTACCATATTAGGAATAAGTGTGCAAAGATGTTCTGTTGAGTAATTTGATTAAATAACAATCTTTTCAAGCAGCGAAAAAAGGAAAAATCTAAAAGGCAATGGGGGGGGGGGGGGAATTCCTTCACTACATTTCAGAACCTTCCGTTGTCTGAAGACAAACGTTATTAAAATAAAAATCAATGTTGAAAACCTAATCTCCTTCTTTTCAAGCATACATGTATGTTTGACCATAAAAATCCGTGAAATTTTGTCTGAATTTGGCACAGAGAAATTCGATTAATTAAGAACAAAAAGAAGAATATTTGGTTAATGTGCATACTTTTAGTCACCTAAAGATTCTTACACCTCACAGTGATCTACAAGTAACACAAACCTTGCATCCAAGAGAGTAATCTTGTCTCCATCCCAAAAACTTAGATTTTCTGAGCTTTTGCTTTCATACTTGTGAAGAGCATTTACATTTGGGGGCTGCAACTACAAGTCAATAAATGAATAAAAAGTAGATCAGTGCATTATTTTGTATCTTTTAGGTTTGAGTAAGGAGCTTCTGTTTTGGGTTATTTGGATCTGAGGAAACAGACAAATGCACACATACTTCCTCTAGTGATCTCTTGAGAGCATTGAACCTTGGTCGCAGGTGAGGTTCATGAGCCCAGCACTGGGACACCAGCAGCTTGTAGATTTGTGAAGGACAGTCTCGAGGTTTCTTTGGTCGCTCACAAGCTGGCAGATCAACTTTAGAGAGAATCTGCAACATGACAAGTATGACTGATCTATCAAATATGTACATGGCAAAAATCGATCCTTTCTTTAAAAAAAAATTAAAAATCAACAGAAATAAAAATTAACAAACAGAGAAACTGATATCGTCTTGTATGATTTAAAAAAATTATTATATTGCAGGTTGATTTTGTGCACTGTGATTGGTTAATTTCTGACCAGTCCGTAAGTTGTCGTACAGATATATAAACCCTCAAGCAGCTGTTGTTTACATTTTTTAATTTACATTTTTCAACAAAGCCATACATACATGTACTGTACATATAAAGTTTTACTGTAAAATCTTATTATTATGCGTCCCATGTATCTGTAATTTATGGTTCCTCATTTTTCCCTTCCCAATTCTGATGGCACACTTGAACCACAAAAGGAGGATAAAAACTCAGTCCATATACTGTAGTTTACTGTATGAACCTTGCACTACTGTAGCCTAATAGGAGGATATATATAATCACTTTGTACAATTCATTCTACTTAAAATGCCCTCACTTCTGAATTCTTCTCTAAAAGATCTTTCATACAGTATCTTAGTGTTATGTACTGTACGCAGCATTTATCATTAACTTTTAAAAAGTACATGTAAAGAAAGTGGTACATTTACAGTATATAGAGCCTATTCCATATATGAATGCTCAAAGGCGCTTTACAATGATCACTATTACCGTCACCATCAACCATTAGCATCATTATCATTATCATCATCACCACTACCATCATCACCATCATCACCATCGGTACCATTACCGTTACTATCAACAGCATCCTATTTGAACGAATGTTGGACATGATGGTCTCCTTTGGCTGGCCTAGCAACTTAAACTCACCAGATCTCCACACTTTTGCCAGTTGGAACGGGAGAACTGATAAGTGCTAGAACATACACGTATGCTTTTAGTTCAGTCTGGCCGGACGTAGATCCATACACGTTGCATTTCATTTTATAGCTGATAACAGGGACCTTAAGCAACGACGACGGGAACGTCAACGAGAGCGGCTTAGATTTTTAAGTTCCTAGTTTCTTTGTCTTTGCTAATCTAATCTATTTGTTTCTTTTTATGTTTTTGTGAAGGTAGGCGAATAGTAAAACTTAGAAGCCTTAATTCTTGAAGCCGAACGAAGATCGTGTTAGTTTATATTCCGGCGTTCTCGTTCTCTGCGAAACTTCAAACTTGAGCTTTTCACGTTCTGTTTTTAAAGACAACGGTTGAAAAGTGCCCAGGTGGTTGCATTTTAATTAAGTTCATTGTTTTGTGCCGTTCTCGTTGACGTTCCCGTCGTCGTTGCTTAAGATCCCCAATAAGCCTCTGGATCACTTAATCTCGATCATTAAATGATTGTTACCTGGGATCATAATCTCTTTGTGTCCAAAGTAGAACTTTTGTCTGTGATTCCCACTGCAAAGAAAAAGAAGTTTGGGTTTGAAGAATATAAACAATACTTTGGTTTGCTTGCAGCGATACAATGCCAGGAAATGTAAAACTGGAACATTTTTAGTGGTTTTCTCAGTTAAACTAAACAAGACTGACAAACACTATATATTGGTTCAGTCGGTTGAAAGGGAATTTGTTTACTGTATACATAATCATGTACGTCAGGCAAGTCAAAGAAAATCACAGGGTCAAATTATTGATAAAAGGTGAGTGCATTACCATAATGTTCAAAGAACCAGCTAAAACTGCAGAAAATCGGTTCACGCCTGCCCAATTGTTTTGCTTTGAGTTCAAATGAAAAACCACCCCCATTGTTACTTAAACATAGCAGTTCATTAACCCACAGTGCTCAACATGTGGACATACCTAAATGGATACACCATAGCTGCAACCGACGGCTTTTTCCGTTCACACACGAAGTCAAAATCCAACATGCCCTGAAAATAATGTAGTTAGTTTCCACTGCTTCTGAAATCAAGGGTTCATGGGACCCCCAATCTTCAATCCTTGGGGGTCACTTTTGAGGGGTGCCTAGGTATCAAAGGCGTTCCCGTTGCAGGTCGCATAGGAACATGAGTTGGTCTGTCTGGCACCTTAGTCCTAACTAGTCTTCTCTCAGTCACACAGTTGGTCTCTTTTGTCAAACAAGTCTGTGCGCCACTGCGATGCAAAAAGGGTGAAAGATGTGCCTACTGCTCAATTTTTATATGTCAAATACGCGTCAATGGCCTGGAACACTAATAGTAAAGGTTGCAATTACTGTTATTTCAGTAATATTTAAAGTGAATGATCTAATGGATAGAGGGGTACAGGCACAGACACCGACAGACAGGCACAGACGGACACTGTCAGACAGGCACAGACAGAGAGACACCGACAGACAGGTACAGACAGACAGACACGGGCAGACAGGTACAGACAAGACAGGCACAGACAGACAGGCACACAGACAGACAGACACAGACAGTCAGGCACACCCACAGGTGGTCAGATGAAGCTGATATTTGACAGACTGAATGGGTGGGTGAATATGCAAACAAACTGAAGTGTGAACTTGTGTGATGATTGGAACGATACATCTCGGCTAGTAACAACATATTATTTGTTACATGTACAGTAGTTGTGGGATTCACAATACATGCAAATACAAAACACATAAACCGAGGAAAATGCTATTTGTGTATAAAATGTTGTAGCAATGTACTAGCTATTTAGGATAGTACTACTTTCACAAGCAAGAATTCCAAAGTTGTACCAAGAAGAAAATAAAAACTTTTGAATCCTTTCTTACTTTTATTTATTTATTTTCCAATATGGCCATCCCTTTATGGTGAGGATTATTGGGACGGACACTCAAATGTACCGACTGCCACCACAGCATCCAACTCTTTGCGATAAGTGTGTGGGTCCTGGGGGTACTCCCCACAATTCGCTATACAGTAATTTGCAGCTCTTTAGGGTATTGTTTTCTGGCTGATTAAGTCTGATAGACTTTCGCTCTTTAGTCTGGGAAAGGGTATCATTTTGAGGAGAATTTCTGGAATCGGATCAGGATTTAAGGTATTGGACCACACATCCCTACCCAGAATTTGGGCGATTACCCCATCCCCCCTGGGTCAAGTAGAACACATGTTAGGGGCAAAAGACAAAAAACAAAGGAATAGAACAGTGAACAATCAAGATCAAACTGGCACACAAGTTGGAAGAAGCTAAAGTGCTAGAGGAGTACAAACAATAACAGCCAAATCTCTCGATATCTTACTTGCACTGCTCTAGCCTGCATGCCCCAGACTATGGCGGTAGTTTCGTTTGTGAACAGAGCTTTCTTCTTCTGTTCTGGAGTCTGAACAACTTCTTTCTTTTCTTTTGGGGGACCTTTCTGTGCAGACATACCTTCACTCAATGACAATGTTCCTTTGGTACATTTTTCTGTACCAACCGTTCCTCCCTTTAGGTAGACCAGGAAACGAGTATCAATTAGTTATTTTAGTGAAAGTACAGTTCTATTGTAACTGTACACACATGTCTGTGAGGACCATGTGCACTCAGAAGATGTTTGAAACTCAAATATACATGTAATATTTGAAATGGCTGATGAGTTTTACAGCACAACAGGGTGGGAAAGGGTGGGAAATGCCCATATTAAGTGATGGATTGAAAGGTGTAAAATACATGTATATTAATAGCCTCCATTCACCGTAGGTGCCTTCCCTCGTTTTCTGAGGGAGGGTACCCGTGGTGAAGGAAATAAGGTGGCTGCATTGGAGGCTAGTTAAACAAAGATCGGATATTGCCTTTTCTAAAGGTGCGTTTGATTGACCCTATTCCATCTATTCTGGAATAGTGTCAATCGAACGCGCCCAAAATATCAAAATACAGAGATAAGAATAATGCATTTTGAGTTTTGATGACCCTATTGTTCCACTCGAGACTACATCAGCAAACTTGTAACAAGAGTCAACTTCAGACAACTATGGTGTGCAGGAGAAGATTTAATTTATAGTTCTAAAAGATGTGTCTACGCCATGTGATTTGGAAACCTACACGAAGATCTGCAGCGTTTGTGCTTCTCACAATTTCATGTCTTCTATATATTAACCGTAAAGATATGTACAAGCAAAATTAATTTACATGTACATGCAAAGAACTCTCAAGAGAGAGAAAGCTTGTTCTCATGCTTACACAAGGAATTAGCTACAGTACACAGCTGCACAAAAGTTATGGACAGAGTGCATTTACTTTCAAAATTACAGTACTTAGTAATCAGAGACACACATTGTTACTTGAATTACTTTACATATCCATCCTATAATTACAGTAACAAGGCAGTCGAAGTGTCACAGATATTCACATAGTCCACTTGCCTTATCACAGTACTTAGTAATCAGAGACACACATTGTTACTTGAATTACTTTACATATCCATCCTATAATTACAGTAACAAGG
>JANSTR010011125.1:0-22545 GCA_025434805.1 Antipathozoanthus remengesaui | reverse complement strand
AAAGTTACATGCAGTAAAGGTACAGTAAAGGTAAGGAAAAGATACAGTAAAGGTAAGGAAAAGGTAAAGAAAAGGTACTATAAAGTTACATGCAGTAAAGGTACAGTAAAGGTAAGGAAAAGATACAGTAAAGGTAAGGAAAAGGTAAAGAAAAGGTAATATAAAGTTACATGCAGTAAAGGTACAGTAAAGGTAAGGAAAAGGTAAAGAAAATGTACTGTACAGTTACATGAAGTAAAGGTACAGTAATGGTACAGTAGAGTTTGTCTCGATCTTCTAGCCGGGCATAAACCTCACTAATCGGGGGGTCGAAGTACTTACAGATCTTCGAGGGCCTACATTTTAACGTCAGTTTAACGTCCTTAGAAGAGGTAAAGTAAAGGTGCCGTATAGGTACAGTAAAAGTACAATTCCAAGTAAAAGTAAAGGTACTGTAAAGGAACAGTAAAGGTACAGTAAATTAAGGTACAGTAGAGGTACAGTAAAGGTACCTTGCTGCATCTTCTGATTCAGAAACAAATGGGTAAAAGCAATTTCGGCTATCAAGAAACAGTATTAAGAGCAAAGGCAAAATAATGATTAATGAAATATCAGTCACACGCGCTTATTGTTTTAGGACATGACTGAATTGAGATTGAGAGACAAAGAGTCGCTTTATTAGTTTTTGCCGGAAAATTATAACAATATACAAAACACTCTAGATATATTCCGTCCTTACTGTGCATAACAAGCGGTTTTCCACGTAATTAGGCTGTGTGCGTTCCTTTCTGGATTAGTTGGCCTAAGAAATGTGGACAATTTTAAGAATCAAGTTCAGGCTTGTAATAGCACCAAAAATGACTGAAGAACACGGAAAAGGGTTTTTAGATATTACATCGCACATTGCCTGGTTTACTTTTGCTCAAATATTTTTTCAATTGCGATGGCTGCTTGGAATTGAAATAGAAAAGAAATGCACAACTGCTCGTGGTTGAAGATACTCTGGCGAAGGGTTAACGCTCGAAACGTCAGTTTTCTTTCAACCTTACGGCGTGAATAATTGTTCTGTCGACCCTAAGCCTTGGTTGATTTTTATACTCTGGGTTTATGTCTTACGTCTTTCAGGTTTTGCAGATAGCTGTATATCAAATTCATCGTTAACGTTTTGCACGTCATCAAGGAGAACGGTAAAATCGTATCGTATAATTAATCGATTATAGATACATATATATTCTTTGGTTATCAATATCTATCACGAGTTCCTTGTTTTAGCGTCTTTTGAAACTGCACAACATTTATTTCCATATCTACGTTTGACTTTCGATAAACAAATGAAACATATAAAGAAATATTTGGTGCTTTTATGGGCAAGTGTAAAATAATCATATCAGTCGTTCATTACATACTATTTACAATTTGAATGATATACAAAACTGTTGGAAAGTTGTTGAGCCAAAATGTCGCTTTCTTCACTTTACGCTAATTGGTCGGTTTCGAGCAGGAAATACTGCGATAATGCAAGACATCCGTTCAACAGCCCTAAAATGCATCCGAACTGAAATGAAGAAAATCAACGAAATTTCCAATCAAATGGTCACCCGTTCATATCACCTTCGCAATCACATTCAACATAATGACTGGAATACGCGTTACCGTTCTTGCTGTTATCTTGAAGAGTTCATTTTGGTTTGTCACGCTTGATCACGATTTCGTTTAATTTCTCAACAAAAGCAAAGCAGGCAGTTGGGTGAAATGATCAGAAAATTCAACGGTAACATAAAAGGCAGCATTTATTCTTTCCACCGATTCTTTGGGCAATGTAAAGAAGCAAATCTATTAAACGACTGCTTGTTTTTCAGACGTACTAGAAATTGTTTTCATTTGAAACGTTTTCAACAATTTTTTGCTCATTGGCTTCGCAACCTCAATCTGCCAATGATAGAACAAAGTAACTTGGTAAAAGTGAAGTTCTTATATCGATAGCTACTTTCATACTCCAGATAAACTGAAAAAGGTTGCTAAGATAGAGTATACAGTATTTTTTGGTGGAATACAATTCCTTAAAGTTTTTCCTTTGATTGTTGCTTTCTGTGTATGTCAAATACCTTACTAACGAAATTAAGCAAAGTCCTGACCAAAGAGTGATTACACTAAGTTGAGACTATAAGTATATTTGGTTTGGTAACAAACTGTACCTAGAGCTGAATCGCCTAGTTCCGTTTCTTTCTAGTAGTTCTCCACGATTAAAAGCTATGACTGGAAAACACAAAATATTTTTACTTTTAGTTTTGACACGAAATTCCACCTTTATTATAGCACAATCGAGCTCTTTATCTACAGGGGTGTCGGCAGTTTTATGTTTTCACTGTAAACGGGGTAAAGAACGAATTTCGATAAATTATTTTATGAAGAAAAATTTCTTATATAATGTAGTGTATAAAGATACAACTATTGGATCAGTATTTCAGCGATATTGTTTGATTTTTGGACTTTCCTTTTCGTTTTCGAAGTGGTGGTCGATATAACATTTTTCCGTTGGTACTGGACAAAACGTTAATTAATTAACAACTAACCTCGCTTAACTTCTTGAAAGCAGCACTGAGTATTGTACGCTCTTCAGTTGTGGATTCTCTAAGGCTTGACGTTGTTGAAGCAGGAGATTCTTGTTAATGCGATTGTGAGATCAGAAGAACCCTTGAAGTGAAATAGGATTTGTGACAGAAACGTTTTATGTACTCGAGTAGGGTGATTTGCATCTCCGCGGAAGCACACGCGGCCTTTCAATTTCCCCTGTTTGTTTTTAAAATCTTCATTATGTGCATCTTGAATTCGGCACAATTGTCCACTTGAGTTTTGACATTTTGTGTACGAATGAGCTCTTCTTTCCGCAACAAAGCTCACTATAGCCTGACGTAGCACTGATTTCGTTACGCGAAGTTTCTCCCGTCATGACTTGAGTGCGTGGGTTACCTGTAAAGATTTGCCACTATTCCACAAAAGAAATTGTCCGGAAACAGGCACGGCTTACTTCCATTTTACAGAATTCAAAATATACTTTCTTAATATGATTATACTAGCTTGAATAATATACGCTCTCTTTTTAATTACCACGATGGCAGATGTTGGTTTGCAAGTAAAATGGCCGGTGATGAAATGTCATTCACGGAGCTAATGAGATAGATTTTTTGTCGCTTTAATAGTTCCACTCAATTATAATCTTATTTAAATCCTCAAAACGATACAACTGACAAACTACTAAATAAATATCATTTGTCAAAGTTAATCCCTTATTAATAGTAAATTACTCATTCTAGAATCGACACTCGCGCCATCCGCTGTTTAAAGAATCAAGGGTGGAGGAGTATTATCTTATTATAAATTAAAGCAAGCACACCCGGTCTGTTGACACCCAGTTCGTCGCTTCACAAAACCAATTTTGCTTCGCTTTCGACTGAGTTTTCGCTAGACTTACAGAGGTAGATACTTTGCAAATGGACTTATTACACATATCAGAGAATTACTGGATTTTATTAGATTTCTTTTATTTGAAACCTCATAAAATCTTAGAAGGCTTGAATGAGTCGCGCGCCTCGTGTACCGTGAACCATAATAATGAACCGACGAGACATCTGTCCTCTCATTGAAGTGAGAAAGCTTTGTTTCTCGCCCGAGGGATTCTGAATAAAAACAAACTATCTACGCGAATCATTCTTACCTACTGAGTTCTTAAACTTTCCGAATCAAAATATGTTTCAACAACGTGGTCAATATATGAACATTTATTTTACAAAAATCGCTTCCAATTCTTTTATAATGATGGCGTTCCAGGCGCCAAAAACGGTGTTAAGTAAACAAAGCTATGTTCGCTTAACAAAATTAAAGAGAGAACTATGCAAGGACTTGTACTTCCCATCTTACCATGAATATTACACACTTATGGCGGTTTAGACAGTACAGACAGATACTTGTCCAGCAAATGTAAATCAGATAAGTGTCTTGGAGCTGTGGTGCAGTGTACACGACATCAAAGTGCGAATCAGCTTCAATAAACCAAAAACAACAGAGGACACTACCAAATAACCTGATTTATTCCCAACAAGTTGCCAGCTAAGATGTAAAAGTTTGCGCAAAAAGTTGTGAGAAGTCGGGCACACGCTTGACGCATATTTTAGTTAGTAAAAAGGGCCAGTCAACATTTTCTGTATTAGGCTTTCAAATTTGGTAAAAACCTGAATATCTTGTTCACATGGAGTAACATTTTTCCCGTTTATTTTGAACAAGTAGTCAGCGAGAAATGTTTTAATGTTTTACTGTTCGTAGTAATGCATATATGTCATATAATCTAAAGGACTTATTAAGACCTAACACAACAGAAACCACCACAGGAGTAACAAAAAGACTCGTGTAAATTTTGTGAAAAGATGCGTATAGAATATTGTCAGGCCTCTCAAGTCAAAAAGCAAGTGCCGACATGACAACGGTCGCGTGAAAAAAACGCCAATATTTCATTGTCATCGCAAACTTTGGTGGGAATTTTAGTAATATCATATTCCAATGTTTTAGTTTTAAAAAAATCTTAATTTTCGAGGGGAAAGCAAACATGATACGTGACCACTTTGTACATACAGAGACTGTCTGGTGTATTTAATAAATGCCAGATCCGATTTGGAGCCTGTTGAGACTATAGCGTAAGTGACCATTATTGTTCAACCTGAATTGTCTCACTGTCTGTTTTTCAGTCGATTCTTCAACTGTTTTAGCAGTAGTAGATTTTCAGGTATTCACAAGCAAAATGGCCGGAAATCCTAGCTGACATGTCACTGTATTAATCTCGCCACCGGACCTGCAAACGAATTGTTCAAAATCAACAAACAGCTTTCGGTGCGATATTTTTTGTCGTTTTTCCATTATTTCATAGTCATTTGTTTGTACTCTTTTTCGCTGTTCGCCTACTTTGTCTAATTAATGTAATTTTAAATGTCACTGAGGGAGATGGAAGTATCATGTCTATATATTTGCTTGTTTTTCACTTCATTAAATGCATTTCCAGATCTTGTTTATCACTAATGGGGAGGAAAAATAGAGAAATTGTGATCGTAAGCACAGATTGAAGTCAGATACTAACATCCTGGATCGTTGAATAAGAAAACTGAAGTGAGGAAAAGGAATGGTTATATACAATGTTCCAAAAAATTTACTGATTCGATTTTATTTATGAGGACGCCAAGAATTAAATCAGACTGAATACGTTTGCGACGTATATTAACAATCTCGGACAAAAAATAAAGCAATAAAAAAGACAATTTCACTACCAGCCTTTCAGATATCTTACGTATACTAAGATATTTTAATTTTACTTGATACCAGTGAGCTAGCACGATAACTAAAAAACATTGTGGGCGGGGTGGGAGGGAGAGGAGTCGGGGGGGGAGAATGCTTTACAGTTTCTAAGTATATAAAAGGAGCTAGTTGGGAAGCATTCTCGCTCCTCGGCCAGGATTAAGTGTTTTAAATACAGGTTTTCCAAAATGGCAATTCCAGCCTTCTGAATAGCTTCCATCAAGTTTGAACTGACAAAACAATCTTGTAGCCTAAAGGCGGAAGAAGGCGAAGGCGGCAAAGAGCGTGGTCGTTGATCGAACATGCCGGTCAACATTTTTCTTCTTCTTCTTTTTTTTATGGGAGAGGGGGGTTGGGTTGTTCTCCCTCCTACTACGTCCCTAGTCCTGACATGAATCAAGATAAAAAAGAAGAACGACTAAAGAAAATCATATGATCCCAGTAATCTCGTATCTCTTTCTTACAAAAACGGTGCACAAGAAATTCACCATTTTTTTGTAGAAATGTTAATCAGCTAAATAGTTATTTCTAGTCAAAAGGGTGCCAAATGCTATGAATAAAATACAACTAGAGTTCCTGTTTAATGGACTAATAAGCTCCTATCAATGAACTAAAATTTGTGTTTCCTGTATCTGCGAGTATATGCCCACATGATAAGACGATGTATTTAAAGATTTCTCGTTGTCGAGATTTTACGATTATTTTGGATATTCCTTTCCTGCGAGGATTAGCTTAATGGGGATCGGTGCTCCATTCTTAGTTCAGTGAAGTATGTCAGGAGTTACCTGAATGGTTCCTGACAACGTGCGTCAATGATTAATATATTTTGGGAAACTTTGTGTGTATAAATAAATGTTGGTCATTGCGTTGTGTATATCGCCTACTTTGGTTTGATGAATTAGGGGATAGAAAATCGTGTTTTATTCATAATTGTTAATGTTCAGATTTTTAGATCTAAATTCAATGAATCCATTTTCAGGTATCTTGGGTTACTGATCAACGCCTGCAGACGAGAAGCTTAAACATGTTTTGTTGATGTATAATTTATTTGTGTATAATCTAAAATATGAGATAATCAGTCATTATTTTAGAATTACATTATGATAGCAACAAAAACACTGATGGATTTTCTTTACCTCCACCCTGTGGTATATATATAGTAATGTCCGGGGTGAACTAAAGTCGATGTGTTACATACTTTCAGCCGTGCTAACGTCTTAAGCGTTAGCCCTTCATATTCCCATTTTTGCTCTGACAAAAGGGCTATCACTCGAAACGTCAGCTGAAACTTTTCATCCAAACCCCAAAAATACACACCATTTAAACTTTTAGTTGAGATAACTCTGGCTTACCCGCCGATGTAGCCGGAAAACCTAGATTTTATAAAAACTAGCCTTCATGAAGTTTACTGGAATTCAAACGGCTCGATGAAAGAATCTGCACGGTTGAGTATCATTGAAAGGAAACAACTAGTTTTGAAGTTTCCTGACAAGAAGCTAGTCTAGTTAAGATAATATACTATATGATAAACTGTTTTCATTTCCAGCAGTGAAATCTATTTTCATTTGAAAACCGGACTGACGTCCCCATACTATACTATATGATAAACTGTTTTCATTTCCAGCAGTGCAATCTATTTTCATTTGAAAACCGGACTGACGTCCCCAAAACGACAGCAAGGTACAGGAAAGTGAATTCTAGCAGCTTTGAAAAGCTTTTTCATGGTGTTTCTATTTCTTAGTATCAATTCAATTTTCTCTTCTATAGTTATAAATTACAGTTACACTATGCTACAATTTATAGGATTGAGCTCAGAAGCTATTTTGGTTTTCAACCATTTAACTGAATAGCTCCTTTCAGCATTTGCCGGGAGTGACTAGATTTGTCCATGAATTAGTTATAGTTTCTTCATGTTGATTGGTTAATGACGGGGACCTTCAGGGCAAAATTACTTATGTTTGATTAGTTGAATAGTTGCATAGCAACCTAGCCGATGTATACAAAATTTACTGCACTTCAGGGAAAGGGCGCGCGAACGGCAGCAAAATAGAAGTATATTTATGAAACGAAAACTTCACAAGTATTAAAATTCAAGCTCCGAGCAATGAACGTAGGAAAACTGAATAAACCTCTTTATATCCTTTAAACTGATACGATTTCGTGCATGAAAACGGAATTATCGTATCGATTTATATAAATTGCGTATCACTGAGAGTGGGAAAAATACAATATACGCAGATGAACTACTTTTCGTTACAATCAGACAAACTGGACGCAATTTAAAGCCACGTGGATGTGCATCAAAACAAATGAAGGGGATTGTTGTGATTTGTCAGTTAACTTTGCTGTTTTGAAGAGAAATTGTGTTTTAACAGGTGCAAAACTTGCTATGGCGGGCAAATTTCCTTCCAAACATGAAATAACTTTTAAGTTTAATGAAAATTTGCAAAACATTTTGTTGTACATATAATATTTCCGCTTCAAGTAAATAAAACGTTAACATTTAGCGAATATTAATGAAAGTAGATCATCTTTACAAATTAAATCTTTATGTATTTGCGGGTGAAAAGAATGTATATATATATATATACAAGAAAAATATAAGCAATTATTTGTCGTTGTTGCGTCTTTCATATCACTCTTTATGGAGCAGTTTAAAAGACCGATTTACTGAGTATACGAATCCAATAATGTTATTTTAATGTTCGACCTTAAAATAGTAAAATGGCTTCTTCTAACTCCTTAGAAGAGAAAATTGTATTTATCGAGTTAACCAAACTGCTAATCTTTCAGCACAAAAACTTATATTGTCATTGAATATCTTTATACACCCTCATAGATTTAGATTTAGATTTATAGCTTTTATCACTCCAAGGTGGACGGAGAATCTTAACAGGTCTCACCGACCCAATTGACAAAGGTCTCCGAGAAGACCAATCATAAAACGCTAGGGTGTGTCACAGAATAGCAAGAACCCTTAGAATAGTAACGAAACTCAAGTTAAATTCTCATAATGAAAATATTTATACAATCATAAAGTCTGTTTCGATATTATTTTCAACTAATGAAAGTTTTATCGACTAGAATTGCTTCATATTTTTTGCGTGCTACGTCTAAGTGATTAAGAATGTGTTTACACAAACCCCCTTCAACTTATATTTATCAACCCAGCTGCTCAGCCTATTCCGTGATCAATATCAAAACGCAGACCACGTCTCACAAAATACATAAAAGGTAAATAAATGTATTTAAAATTTACCCCTCACAATCTTTTTCCCAAAAATATATCATTATAAAATATATCACAATTCTATCTTAGAAATTACTTGGTTATTATTCGCGTCAAAAAAAAGTACAACAGCGTAGTTTTCATGGTTCAAGCTGAGCTAATTTGTTCATTTGAAAAGACCATTGACAAAGAACTGCTTATATTTTTTATATGAATGTCGGTAACCGCGTTTACTCTTCCTGTCAATATCACGATTTCCTTTCGTCTATGGAAGAATAGATATATTGCCAGGCGAAGTTACATTGCCAAAGCCTGAGGACGATTAGCAGCCACAACTTGTAGCCACTGGCGTAATTAAGAACAACAAATTTGTCAAAGTGAAAGGCAACAAAAAAAGGAGCGCAGGCAATAGTTGCCATATTAACCACCAAAATCAATGGGGCGGGCGTACACTTATTTCCCGCCACAATGTCGACTCAGTGGAGCACGCGTACAGTTATTTCCCGCCCGACAACGTCGACTCGTCTTAATGAGACGCGCGCGTTGAGTTATTTCCCGCCACAAAGTCAACTCAATGGAGCACGCGTACAGGTATCTCCCGCCACAACGTCGACTCAATGGGGCGCGCGCGTTCAGTTATTTCCCGCCACAACGTCAACTTAATAAGGCGCGCGTATAGTTATTTCCCGCTATAGCATCAACCAAATAGGGCGCGCGTACAGTTATTTCCCTCAACGACATCAACTCCATATGACCTGACATTTCGTTTACTTATATCAGTAATGTCATTTGTCTTCATTTATATAACGATTCTTATAAACGTTGCATTATGGGATTGAACAAAGGAATAACAACCCCTACAACCTTCATCGCCAAAAGGTTCTTGCTCAATAGCTTTCATTGCTACGAGTTCATTCAATATGGCTCTCGCGCAATAGTTTTCACCACCAAGATTTTATTCAATTGGGCTCTCCACGCAATAGCATTTACCATCAAGACTTTAATCGATAGCGCTCTCCCGCGATAGCTCTCACTGTGATGATTTCAATATGATTCTTTCACTCCGACAACTTTAATCAATAGAATTCTTGCATGACAGCTCTTACCGCCACGACTTAAGTCAATAGGGCTCTCGCGAGATAGCTTTCACCACCAAGACTTTAATCGATAACGCTCTCGCGCGATAGCTTTCGCCGCCAGGATTTTAATCAATAGGCTCTCGCGCGACTGTTTTCACCGCCAAGAATTTAATCAATAGGGCTCCAGCACGATAGCTTTCACCGTGACGATTTCAATCAATAGGGCGCCTGCACGATAGCTTTTATCCCCAAACTTTCAATCAATAGGATTCTCGCACGATAGCTTTCACCGCCAAGACTTTAATCAACAGTGCTCTTGTGCAATTTCTTTCACCACCAAGACTTTAATCAATAGGGCTCTTGTGCGATTGCTTTCACTGTGACGACTTCAGTCCTACGCGATACCTTTCACTATGACAACTTCAATCAATAGGATTCTCGAACGATAGCTTTTATCGCAACAATTCCAAACAAAAGGGCTCCCACGCTATAGCTTTCACCGTCACGAATTCAATAAACAGGGCTCTCGTGCGATAGTTTTTACCCTCAAGACTTCTTCCGAAAGAGTTTTTAAGCGATGGCTTTAACCGTCAAGACTTTATACAGAAGGACTATTATGCGATTGCTTTCGTCGTCACAACTTTAAATAATAAGCTTTCACTGTGACGAATTCTATCAATGGATTCTTTCACCCCGACCACTTCAATCAATAGAATTCTTACATGATAGCTTTTATCGCCATGACTTCAGTCAATGAAGGCTCTAGAGCGATAGCTTTCACCACCAAGACTTTTTAAAATTATTAGAGCTCTTGTGCGATAGCTTTGGTTTATCATCGATTCTCTGAAGTATTTCTTCATATATTCTTTTCATTTCTTATGGGTAGGGAAAAGGGTCTCCCTTCTCTAACGGTTTTTGGACTAATTTGAAGAGGAGATGTGTCTTAATAGTTTGCTTTTGAGAATTGCACACATTTTGGGTATCCTACTGATGATCAGTTACTGATTTGTGTTTTATTTCAGGAACATGTAGTTGTCTTTTCAAATATCATTTTAAGAAAGATGCAAGCCGCGACAGGAACATCTAGGCTAAAACGTACCACATTTTATCACGCACTGGTGCCATACATGTCGTCAATTCAGTTGCTATAACTGGTCTCGACTAGGTCTGTCAAAAAAGGGGCCTTTTCCAAAAAGAGTTGTAATCTATACAGCACTCACAAGACCGCGGCATCTTGAAATACTTTTAATATTTGTGGGGTGAAAGTCAACATGAGGGCGAATATTGAAGAAGGTTAAGGCAACTATAGACGACTTCGCGCTTGACGTGGCATGATGGGTAATCGGGACAAATGGCGGACTCTTTTGTTTTTGTCCTGATTATCCATCATGCCACATCAGGCGCGAAGTCATCTATTGCATGAATCCGTGTTCACCCTTTAAAGCTGTCTATTTAAGCATTAGGGAAAGGAAGACTTTGTTTTGGAATCGTGAAGAGCATATATAAAACTTTTAAAGTTTCGAGTCCTGACAAATTGGAGAGACTGGAAAAACCAAGAATTGGAAAAACTCAGCTTCTTCAAGATGCATGCGCTCGAAAAGATGCGCGTGAATTTATCCAGAGATTTTTCTACTACTGCGATCTTTTGTTTCTTAATGTCTTTATTGGTGAGCCAAATAGATCAGTTTTTGTCTCATGGGGGAGGTCGTTGTCTTTGCCTCTCCATCACGAGGCATCGTCAAATTAGCTCAGTGAATTTGGTGGACCATGGTGGCCCAAAGGAATGCCGTGGTACTCCCGACCCCCGACCCGGTGACCTCTCAAGGGTCTGGGTTTTTTTGACTGTATGATTGCGCAATCTACCCATTGCTCACAAGAAGACGTTAAACATGCAAAATAACTTTTCTGCTTGAATGAAATCCAAGACAATCCCGTCCCAGGTAAACTTGGCAGAATAGTACACTTGGATGGTCGAAGAATCCGAGAGTTGGCTTGATCAATATTCGATTTAATGGCGCCGAAACCAGTTGTAGAATTGCACACATTTTAGGTATCCTACTGATGATCAGTTACTGATTTGTGTTTTATTTCAAGAACATGTAGTTGTCTGTTCAAGTATAACCTGCTCTTAGCCCACGCCATGTGTAGGAAGACACGTTTTGTTCACAACCTGTCCCAACATTAGATAAACTAGGTGAAAAACATGTTATGATACAGAAGGTGAAAGGGAAAAAAAAGAACAATTTAGTGAATATACAAAAACTGTATAAATACGGCTGGCTTAACAAGCTGAATTTTAGTGAGACAATGGAGAAGAAGAGAAGAAGAATAAGTGAAGAGAGGACGAAAAAGAAGAAAGGATAGTATGAGTGAATATGCTGAAGTTAGTGAGTGAATTAGTGAATGAAAAACTATCAGTTGATACAAACGGTCCAACCAGTACAGCCTCAACACCAAAGAAAGAATAAACCATCGATCATGGTAACCTGTGAACAGAATCTTGATCTACGCAGCCTTTAAGCATCTCTATAGTCTTGTGGGGGAAAGTTTTTATTGTTGAATAAGTATAGGTAAAAATTTTATAATATATATAAAACTAAACTAAACGTTTTCGATCAATGATCATCTTCAGAGTTTAACTAATTTTAAAAAAAAGTTTTATATATTATAAAACTTTTACCTATATACTTATTCAACATTTTTACCAGGCGGAATTATGACCATAAAGATTTTATTGTAAGTGGGATTTTTTCCCATATTCTTGAGGCAATGGCTTTAAATCTTGACAATCCATAGTTTGTCCTAGAAGATGGTCTGTATAGATTGCTTTTTGCAGCATATCTAGTATTATATTTATGCATATCCTGAACAGATATAGAATCAGCTGAGAAAAGGTTTCAGGGATATCAGTTTTGACATATTTGATTTTATGCACAAGAACAGAGATTTTTAGGTTAAATACGCTTTTCAGTTTAAGTATATTTAAAAGTTTGTAAAATGGAGTGGCACTTTCTCTTGGTTTTTAGCAAATAGAATAGATCGTATACATTTATTCTGCTTAGTTTTGATTTTAATCGAGACTGAGTCATTGTGCCCCAGCTCATTCATGCATAATTAATGATGGGAATAAGTTCTTTTTAAACATAGAACCTGAGTGTATTCAAAACACCCATATTCTTTGCAAGTTTAATTACTAAAGTGTTTTATGTGTGCCTCCCATTTTAAGTGATTGTTTGGCGTTAATACGTTATACAAACTGTGCCTTGGTATATTTTAGAAATTCACAATATCTTGTTCTGTCTGCGTGTGACGCAAGAATATTTATGATTGCTCACCAACCGTAAACTATCAAAACTATACCAATAAAGAATTAACTGAAACTGAAAGAAAATACCACAGCCGAATGTACAACATGTAGTGATATAATCCACGTTAGGATACACTGATATATAAGGTACAAAAAACAGGCTAAACAAAACCTTATTGCTGTCCACAGAAGCGCAATATTTATATTGTTATGTTTGTTTTTAATGAAGAGTTTGAAATACTTTAAAAAACCTGAACAAAGCAAATATTATGGCCTGAAATAATTAAATGTTTGACGTGTTGATTCAAGTGGTTAATGATTTTTTGTTAAAGCAAGATTGCGACCACTATCAATCTATGTCAATGAATTCAATTTTACATAAATAGGGGGCCAAGGATTTGGAAATAAAGGCAACTGACTCAAATGCAACTAAAATTGCATCCAGTGTCGAACTGCAGTTCTTGAATGGTTTACAACTGATATATATACACAGGCCAGGGACGATTATACTCACTGTAAGTAGAAATTAGCTATAAATATAAGACAGTCCTTAAAAATTGCTTAAGGTCTGAGGAAAGAAAAGAAACAAAATTTAATATTTTGCTACAAATTCTGTCCGCTTTTTGACGAGAACCAGAAAATTCTGGTCAAGGCTTGTCACCCAAATTTACTTAGCTTTACAGTTTTATACATAAACTGTGAACAGCTCCAGTTGCATTTGTGGAGGTGACTTTGGTTAATATTTAACTTTATCTTAAAATCTGTGTAAATCCGAGCCTTGTAGACGAAAAGCGGGAAATTAGTTTATAAGTTCACTTTCTCAATGGTTATTTTTCCTTGTAATTTCGCTTATGATACTATCTTTATTTTCTTCTATCGCAGTAATTTTTGATCTCTTCGTATCTGTTTGTAAATCTGTCAATAATTGCAAACCTCCTCGGCCCTCGGATGCCAATCGAAGTAAAACACTTGAAGTTTCACTGATTGCCAAGGTTGGAGTTGTGCTTGATTTTAACAAAATCTCATTCTTAAACACATTGCTTTCACTGCTTTGATTTAAACCGTTAAAAATCATTTGGAAAGTTATATTTTCTAGTAATGAGACTAAAAACATTCTCTATTAAAATGAAAGGATTTACTTGATGTGATTGGTGTATAGTTGTCTCTTTACAGTTCCTTTCGTTTTATATAGCTCCGCAGGCATTTATTCTACAAGTTATCAGGTTTTTGGCATACTTGTATACCTTAAAAACTTTACAAACCGTGCTAATTTCGACATAAATTTTTTTCAAGGCATTTTAAAATTGTCACCACTTCCGGTTGTCTGGCATAAAATGCTCGCAAGTTGCATAAAGTTCTGATGTAGTTATTGTGGAGTGGATAATGCACTGATTACTTATATCGGCATGGCATTAAATCGTTATTGTTCTATTTCTGCTATTAGACAATTAGACCGGACAGTTAGAAACAGCACAACACAAAAGATTGCAGAATATATATTTAAGACTCGTTATTTTTGTCAATTGTCGCCTGACAGAGTACAGCGTTAGCTGCACGAAACAGCGCCGTAGCGACAAGCAATGTTGACTTGAACAATTTATGTTGTATATTTCAAGACTCGCTGTCAATTTTTACCATTTTATATAGCCTATAATTTCACAACTGAAAACAAGAATAAAAATACGCTTTGGGACCACGAACGAAAACGCAAGTCTTTAAACTTATTATTGTAGTGTTTGGGAAAAGATCAGAACGAGTAAAAGTGTCGTGACATATTTGGAACTGCGTGAGCATATCAGTATTTAATTGAGAAGAAATGAAGATGGGATAGTCATTGTCATGTCAAAGAACAGTTTTATATTTAAATTATGACGCTGATTTTGTATAGTGTAGAAAAACGGCTTGAACTTTCCTTTGCCACGAATTTTGATGTTCAACTTAATTTTAGCTGATTGTAGCTAACACAGTCCATGCTTAATTACACTTAATGGCTAATAATTTTATTTAATTAAACTTCTCTGGTGCAGAATTTACGTGATTATATTTATTACTAAGTGGACAGTAATAGGCAAATAAGCAAATATATTAATTCACTTTTCAACTCATGTAATAGGTGAGGATCAAAGAGCTCTCTACCAAACACGACATCCAATTATGGCTTACGGAGTAAGGTAGGTGTGAATCTATATAGGACAAGAATCGATACTACGTCCACGATAGACGGATGGCTATAGGAGATTATATGGGGTGGAATACGTTTATTATATTAGGACGGATATTTTTACAGCTTCACTTGATTCATACATGTCGAGGAACGAGTATGTCTTAACTTTTAGTTGAGATATTCACTCTCGAATCCGTCATTATATTCTATGACTTATAGTTATATAGGCAATCTGTTTGTCCACGCCCAGTGTATTCCCATCGCATTTGGTTAAAATGCTTGCACAAACGTTCGATTTCGACAATTTTCTAACCTTTTTACTTGGTTCTGTTCTGCAGTTTGTGCCGGAGTGTGAATGTGGTCAACACATTCGATTATTGATCTCTTTTCCAGACCATTTTTACAATTTCAGCCTTAAGTTCAGGTTGTAAATTCTACTCTTAAAACGGTTTGTTCTGCATCTGCCAACAGTGCTCGTATAAAAATGTCATGATTCGTGTTCTGTTCGTGATTCTGCTCGCATAATTCTACTTAATGATTGATTGCTGCTTCGTTTTAGCAGGGAACGCCTCCACATTGTTTTCAGTATTGTTTCGCGATGATTATTAGCCCTAGAAGGCATGAGGGGGGGAATGGGGGGGGGGGGGCGTCAAAATGACACAACTGTTCTTTGATTATAAACATATCTTTTGAGCCTAATTAAATGACGTCATATTTAATGACGTCATCACAGGAGGTCACGAAACTTGCTGTTTGCCTTCAAAAATTGTGTTTTGCTGCAAAAAAGACTGGAACTTATTTATTTTTGGCTATTATACAGATTTTGTAGTGAAAATTCATGTTTGTAATTATTTTTAGTTGTTTTAGAAAAACATAATGCATTTAAAACAGAAAATAGAATCCCAAATCTTGACTGATAGCCCCATTTTGGATTTATGGAAGTGGTTACCATGGCAACGTAAATAATTTTTTGATCATCAAATTACGTTGGTGACCATGAACAACTACTCTGACAAAGGGAATGTTATTATTCGTAACCGATTGCAACATAGTTATGGTGTTTAGTTTCGGTGACCCACCCTTCCCCCCTCATTATCGAATTGCTACTCCAAAATGTATGTTTTCAGATCACGTGATTTTAATTAGCGAAATGATCATTGCACACTAGTTACAACTGTAAGGGTTTTATCAGTTGAATGAATGAATTCCATTTCCATGCTACTGTTCCCGTGGAAACCAAAATGATGTCACGTGACTATACTTAATTGAAAGTATACTGGGTACTTATATTACACATACACACAGGTCAATCGGCTGAAGACGTTTGAAAATAGAGGGTCCAAATGACCCCTCCCCCTTATGCCTTCGTGAAACTTTTTTTCTTCATGCTTCCTAAGGTTAATATACAAATTATGCAAACTCTGTCGACTTCCAGCAAATAGTTATCCCAGACTGTCCAACCATCCCGGGATATTTAAAATTAATATACGAGTATTCCAGCGTACATATAGGATAAAAGTTTTCTTCTAACATTTCCAGATTGCTGCTGTTAGTACTAGGTCTGGTCTGTGCCTCAATGGCAGAGGAAATCCAGGACAATATACCAGGTATGAATGTCGTATTGTCGGCAGCACAGAGAAAAAAACAGTTAGCCTGTCAGACTCATAACCCGGCCAGATTACTGTGTTGTGTCCTTGTGCAAAACACATTACTGGACTTCTTCAGTCAGTGGTCTAGAGGTTAGCGTGTTTGACTCATTACCCAACGGCCGTGAGTTCAAACCCAGGCCAGATCACTGTGCTGTGACCTTGAACAAGACACTTTACTGGACTTGCCCCAGTCAGTGGTCTAGAGGTTAGCGTGTCTGAGTAAAGTAATTAATCATACATTCTCCCAACCTGTTTACAAGTAAGTTATGGAAACATATTTTAGCAAATGTTGAAAGGGGTAAAACATGACATAATATTTATATGTCGAGCAGGCTTCACGCTTAGACACTTCCGTGATGGAAAACTGTACACATTATATTTCGCCTGAGAGCGTGAAACAATAACAGATACTGATAGTATTTTTAATTTTTATCCATTTTATTAGTATTTTATATTTATAAACGCACACACACAAGCACTTTTGTTTTCAACGTTACCAGTGCTGACAAAATAATCTTATTTTTCCTTTTCTGAAAAAGATGGCGGCTGTACATTTGACCACAATGCCTTGCGAACCTAACTCAGCAAACAGCTGAACGTGGAATACCATTGTTTGGGAACGTGTCCATGCACTAACAACACTGTGAATGCTATATTTGAAGTTTTAAATCGTTTCTGTACATTTTTATGAGTGTTTTCATGTTTTTCGCGTGCTACGAGTTAAGGGTAAATGTCCCAGTCGCCATAGTTTTTGTTATACGGTCAATTAAACAACCAAAACACTGTTTTTTCAAACTTGACATCGTCAGGAATTTCTTTTCAGAATCAAAGCTTGATATCTCAGAAGACACTCTCGACAGCATCATTGCAGAATCCAAGAAGCAAGTCGAAAGTGAAGAGAAAGATTTACCCGAAGATGAATCCGATGATTTCCGAACCTCTCATCGTAAACAAGCCGACGAACAAGAGGCCAGAAAACGAGCGATGGCTGAAAAGACATTGGAGTTGGTCACAGAGAAACTTAGCAATAAGCTGGGGTAAGAGTCTCTTAAATGTGTAGGTTTCATTTCACTTAGAAAACTCAGAAACTTAGTAATAAGCTGGAGTAAAGGTCTCTTAAATGTGTAGGTGTCATTTCAGTTAATACACCCGAACCTTAGCAATAAGCTCGAGTAAAAGTCTCTTAACTGTTAAAATTTCATTTCACTTAAGAATCAGAGAAACACCTGAGGTAAGGGCGTCTTTAATGTGTACATTTCATTAACTGAAAAACTTAGCAATAAGCTGGGGTAAGGGTCTCCCAAATGTGTAAGTTTCATTCACGTAAGAAACCCAGAAACTTAGCAGTAAGCTATGGTAAGGGCTTCAGATGTAACAGCTATTTCAAAACAGATGGGAGCCCTAAATTCGTAATTTGCTAACGTGAACTCGTTTAACCAGTTACGTAGTTTCGTGCTTTAAATATTGAAGATCGCTTACTTCGTGAACAGGTCAGTCGGTGTTGGATGATACAACGGCTACACTACGGAACTTTCACAATTCTTTTCATATGCAGATGTCACTGTTTTATGAAGCAAGTGTATGAGCAGTGCTGCTTCAGCGTACATTTATTGCAATTGGACATCACAAAGATTTTAATGAGTGGACGGTATCCGCTAACCTTAAACTGAAAGCGAAGTCAAAAATTATGTCGTAAAATTGCCTCAATCCTAAACCTACAAAATTAAAACTGTATTTAATCAACTCATTTTAACTCATAACATAACCGAAAATAAGCAACGTCCATACCATTCAATCTTCCTTCATCGTTTGAGTGTAAAATAGAAAGCACACAAAAAACCTAACATTGCGCGCTGCTTTTTTGGATTATGATAGGCTGAAATCGGAAAAAGACGAGGAGATGTTGTCTGATGTGAAGCAAAAACTGATGAAGAGACTCGTCTGCCCGTCTGGCCCTGCACCTGGAACCTGTTATACCAACGGCGAGAACCCCAAATTTCGTACCGTGAACGGACTGTGTAACAACCTACAGAACACTCTCTGGGGGTCAAGTTTTATTCCCTACGAGAGGTTGATACCCGCAGATTATGCCGACGGAAAAAAGCGTGCCTGGGAAATAAAAAACGGAATACCTCTTCCGAATGCGAGACTTCTTAGTCTTAAGGTTTTCACGAACAAGAAAAAGCCGGACAGGTCTCTAACGGATATGTCTATGATCTGGGGCCAGTTCCTAGCGCACGACATTCTACACAGCCAACAGCCCAAGATTAATTGCCCTCTATCTTGCTTTGATCAAAGCCATGATTCATGTTTTGGGATCAAGGTACCTTGTAATGACCCAGAATTACGACTGCAGTCGTGCATACCATTGAAAAGAGACATATCTGGCTCGTGGGGGTGCTATGGAGGTTTTAAGCAGCAGCTGAACGGGCTGACCGCCTTCATTGATGCGTCTGGTGTGTACGGTGATACTCTGGCACAATCAAAGAAGCTTCGTGACGGCTGTGGTTTGCTGAAAATGCTTTCTAACCCCAATGGACCGTGCTACAAGGACTTACTACCAACACGATATGATGGTTACTGTCGCAGTCGACGTTCTCATAAATGTTTTGCTTCCGGAGATGGCCGAACGAACGAAAATGCAGGTACAAATTTCAATGGGCTTATAAAGACGGCCTCGCCAAGCTGACATAAATTATCGCCGGCATAAATTATTGGTTTCTGTTTCAGTGTTTGATTGTTTAACTATAATACCGTGCAATTAACTAAGTACCACTGCACTAAGGAAGCTGCAATTAGTTTTTTTCTGGATATATATACCGCGCAAAGACTTCCTCGCTTGGAAGGAAAAGAACGAACCTTTTAGACTGAAACAATTGCATATTTCTTAAAGACGTATTGAGAAATATCGCTGTTTCTAATATAAATCTAATGATTTGACGAGTTAAAAACTAACTGACGAAACAAAATCCATTTGTGGCTTCTCACAATTCCTATTTATAGTATCGGTATTAATTTAACTTTGCAATTTCCATCCCTGAAAGACTAGCTCATTTTTCTAAGTTTGATGCGATACACTGATGAAATATATACAGAGATATTGACAGAGCATTTTTCTCACAGGTTTGTCGTCATTGCATACTATCTTTGCTCGGGAGCACAATCGTATTGTGGGAGAGTTGAAGAGAATCAACCCTGGTTGGGACTGTGAAAGGCTGTACCAAGAAGCACGGAAAATTGTTGGCGCTATGCACCAACATATTACATACAACGAATACCTTCCAGAGATATTGGACCCCGCCACGGTTAGTTTAGTGACATCCTGGTAGCGTAAAACTCTCCAAGTTTATTCAACGAGGTTTCAAATAGGCTGGAATCCATTTCATATTCCTGATCTAGAAAACTATAAAGATGATAGAAGAAGATGGCTCTTTCTTATATTTGTAATAGTTACTAAACTTTTCAGGTATAGTCAGCGATCCTTCAACAAAGACAGTGAGTTGTAGCATTCCTTTGTGCACGGGGGAGGGGGGATGTACTCACCCAAAAGTCTGAGTAGAGTTATCCTTAAAATGGCACCTTTTTCCAGATTTAAACAGCTAAAATCTACACCCTATTCCAAACCAAATTGGCCCAAAAACCATACTCTATAGGGCAGCACATACCCGCATAAGCTAGTATTTGGGAGCACCATCGGGCTTTCGTTATACCATGTTAGTGTACCACAAATGTTGCGTCTAACATCGCCTTTGTGTTTAACGTTTTACAGCTGTCGCGATATCGTTTGAGTCTGGGATCATACTCTGGTTATAACGCACAGACCAACCCTGGCATATACAACAGTTTCTCAACTGCCACTTTCCGTTTTGGGCACAGTCAGATCCGAGAAGTGATTGATCGTATTGGCTACAGCAGATATCAGAGCAGAAGTTGCCAGCACCCCTTTTACCAACGTTTAAGGAGGTTTACCCCGATTAAAATGGACAGGTTTTTTGATCCTGACCCAGTGTATGACGCTAGAAAAGGGGGTTGCGACTCGATTCTGCGAGGTCTGGCGAGGAAGAAAGCCGAAGGAGTAGATGGGTAATTATATTTTTGTTTTATTTTCAGCATTTAAGAACGTTTGAATTGGAATAATTACCTATTTATATTTTGCGACGTGAAATAGCTGTTTCAAGAGCTAGGTCGACCGTGTCGGACTCTGTATTCAGTGTATAATCCCCCTCTACGCTTTTTGTATTGAGCTTTACAGGCCCAAGGCTGAAAAAATGTCTGAAGTGTGAACATTTGCCCGATATGTGAAACTTTGAGGACACTTTTTCGAGGTTTATTTATTTTATGATTATCTATCAATAATAGTTTTCACGTGGAGCGGAAAAGCCGGCTTAAATGATGAACGCAGTGAAGTAATTTGTTGAACTGTTTGTATTTTGTGGATTTGAATTTTTTACTAACTCTGTCTTGTTTAATTTTGTTGTTGTTCCAAACCTGGAAATAAAGTGCGCACCGAGGGTCACAAGCTTATTAGTTGTATTACTACCACATGCTACACTTGCTAAAGAAAGTCACTTTACCGTTAGTAAAACTCACAAAAGTACAAGCAAACTGATTTATCATCGCCATCCATCTCCGTTTTTATCCAACCTGTAAAGGAATAACATAAAAGTAATACTTTTTGCTGTTCACGCATATGCATTTTTCCTCCGACCATATTAACAAGAAACTGAAATATAAATTATACTGTGTCCTTCAACTGAGATGACGAGTGAATGCTTGAAGATTTACTGCACTTTATTATAGTGATAAATGAACATGGTGGTATGTGTATTCGATTTGCAAAGACAGTTTATTAGTGAACCAAGCGGTCCTGAAATGCATAGCCTGTGATTTAGCAGACGCTCCGGTTTGCTTTTTGTAAGGACGAGGAGGAGGGAAAGGAGAAAGAAGCTACTTTCTGCTCTTTGTTCCAATCCCCCACATTTATAACTAGAGCGGTCAAGTCACGCTCGATTGAGTCACGGTACAAAAAGGAAACCGGAGTGCTTACTATGCAAGTTATTAAATGCAGAAATACTAATAGGAAATACAACTGCGGCTATAGTTACTCACTTCTGTTGTCCACTGTGGCCAAAATGACAAACATATTTCGTGTTTTTTATTGCAATGAACTATGGGAGTGTTTACACAAGCATGTCACTTCCGGTTTCCTGCTTCAACACTAGACATCCCCTAACCCAAACTGACTGCAACGAGCTATGGAAACTATATTCACTAATTCCTTCTGAAACATACATTTGTTGTGAAACAAGTGCTGTAAAGCCCCGTGGGGGAGTACTTGAGATATATGTGTATGTATATATTTACACAGGCATGCCACGTTTGCTGCTGCAACACGAACCACCCCGCTGACCAAAACTAAATTTGATTACCGTTCAAGTCGAATCAAAGATGCAGCAAGCAACTTTGATAATCTGAATCCTGAAATACAAAGCACGACTTGATTGTTTTTACATAAAAAAGGAAAGTAGAACTTTTATTATTATTTTTTCCATAGTCTATTCTTTTCATTCGCGTTTCTAAATTTTATTGTATTTTATGGCATCTTGTGTTATTGTTTGTAAAATGTATTTATTTCTTTTAACAGGGCCGTTTTTTAAACCACATTCATGGCAAACGCACCCGGTATAAATTATTATTATTAATAAAATAATTTTAAACTTATACGCAGTGCTTAAGTTGAAGCATACGAGCTTTCGGCTCCTTCTCGGAGACTTGTTCACGTACAATTGAAAACAAGA